>JADRCH010000342.1:0-38904 GCA_019843965.1 Rhynchomys soricoides | reverse complement strand
CACACACACGAGATGGCCCAGCTGCTGTATCCTGTGCACACACACACCCCCACACACATGAGGCGGCCCAGCTGCTGTGTCCTGTGCACCACACCCCACACACACACATGAGGCGGCCCAGCTGCTGTGTCCTGTGCACCACACCCCCCACACACACATGAGGCGGCCCAGCTGCTGTATCCTGTGCACACCCACACACACACACACCCCCACAGGGAGGGGGGGGGTAAAGATTCTCAAGCCCACTACTCTGGAGGTAGAAGCAGGCTGATCTCTGGGTTCCAGGGTTACATGGTGAGATGCTGTCTCGGGGGGTGGGGGGTAGGAATGTTGACTTTATTTAAACGGAGGCCTTTTTTTTTTTTTTTTTTTTTTAAACCCGAGACAGGGTTTAGACAGGGTTTCTCTGTGGCCCTGGCTGTCCTGGAACTCACTCTGTAGACCAGGCTGGCCTCGAACTCAGAAATCCGCCTGCCTCTGCCTCCCGAGTGCTGGGATTGAAGGAGTGCATCATTATGGCCAGAAAGCACCTTTAATGTTAGCGCTCAGGAGGCACAACAGATGAAGCTGAGTTCCAGGACAGCCAGAGCTAGAATGAGACTGTGCAAGAAAAAAGCAACAAGGAAAAAAAGGGGTCGGGAGAAATGGCTCAGTGGTTTAAAGCACTGGCTGCTCTTACAGAGGACCCAGGTTCAATTCCCAGCACCCACATGGTAGCTAACAATCATCTGTAACTTCAGTTCTAGAGTATCCGTGCCTTCTTCTGACCTCTGTGGGCACCAAACATGCATGTGGGGCACATATGTGCAGGCAAAATATCCATACACGTAAAATGATAAAATATCATTTTTCAGATCAGCAGATACGTAAGTTTGTAATACAAGTGTTCTGTGCAAGCTGAGTACTTCTGTCCATATCTGTCCTTACAGCGTCTAAGGAGGCAGAGGCAGGAAGATCATAATTTCATGTTTAAGGCCAGTCGGGGCATTGTAGCAAGACTCAGTCTCCAAGTAAAAAGTCCAGAGTCCAGCATATTTCTCTAATCCTAGCACTCGAGAGTAAGGGCGGGAGAGCCAAGAGTCCAAGTCATTCTCAGCTATCTCAAAATTTGGGGCCAGCCAGGGCTGTATGATGCTGTATCTCACAAAGGAATGAAAAAAGGTTGGGGCTGGAAGCAGAGCTCAGTGGTAGAGCATTTACTGGCCTCACATGCACAGTCTGGGCTCAGTCTGCAGTCTCACCAAGAAACAAAAATAACCCTAACCCACTCACTATTTGGGACATAACTGTTTCTTAGCTGAGATCGTTTCCTTTGGTGTCTTTGGTTTTTTTGTTTGTTTTTAAGAAAGTCTCACTGCGTGTGCTGAGACTAAAGGTGCCACCACCCAGCACCCTTCCACCAAGGGGTCCCCCCTCAGCAGTGCTCTGGCCACTGCCTTAACCTTATGCCCCTGCTGTAGGGATGTAGCCCGGGGCTATGAGAATGTGCCCATCCCCTGTGTCAATGGTGTGGATGGGGAGCCATGCCCAGAGGACTATAAGTACATCTCTGAGAACTGTGAGACGTCCACCATGAACATCGACCGCAACATCACCCACCTGCAGGTGAGGCACAGGGCCGGGGGAGCCCGATGTGGGAGTGCCTCCACACCAAGGTGGGGGGCATGAAGACCCCCCCTCACGTTGAGACCATCACCGACCACTGTCCTGAAAACATGAACCCGTGCTCGAGGGGGGAACCCCACTCACACCGACTCTTCCCCGCCCAGCACTGCACGTGTGTTGATGACTGCTCCAGCTCCAACTGCCTGTGTGGTCAGCTCAGCATCCGATGCTGGTATGACAAGGTGCGTGTCCCTCACCTGGCCACTCCCGCCAAGGAGCCAGGACCCTGCTCTGTTGGGGAAGAGAGACAGGGCATAGCAGGAAGCCCTGGTAACTCTTCCAGGAATGCATTGGGCGTCTCTGCTCGGGTCTATGCAAATGGACTCTGATGCCCGCCTGCACACTTCCTGGTCTCTCACCTCAGCCTGCAGACCCTCTCCTGCTCTGGGCTGGGTCAGAGTGGAGTTTCCTGTGGAGTCCTGGGTCCTGGGCAGCTGAAATGGGCCCCACAGAGAAACCACTGTCCCCTCCCTCCGCACCCCAGGACGGGCGGCTGCTCCAGGAGTTTAACAAGATCGAGCCCCCCCTGATCTTTGAGTGTAACCAGGCATGCTCCTGCTGGAGAAGCTGCAAGAACCGCGTGGTGCAGAGCGGCATCAAGTGAGGCGCGCGCCCCGGCACCCTGCCTCGCCTCCGCCTCCCCTCCCCTGGGGCCCTCCCAGGTGTCCCACACTCAGTGTGACTCTCTCTCCACCTCTAGGGTGCGGCTGCAGCTCTACCGGACTGCCAAGATGGGCTGGGGGGTCCGTGCCTTACAGACCATTCCCCAGGGCACGTTCATCTGCGAGTAAGTTCACTCCTGCCTCCTTCACAACTGAGGACAGAGCCTGGGCTCACTCTGCCTGAACCCCAGAGCTCTGTGTCACCATGCATGTCTCTACCCACCCACCGAGTGTATTTCCAAATATGTCCCCTCTTTCCTTACACCCTGCCTAGATGTAGCATGCCTGTGGCAGACGGGCCTGGGTTTGAGTGTGTTCTGTTGTGTGTCCCCGGCCACTTTAACCTCTCTCAGCCTTATTGGTCTTATCTGTAAAGTGGAGAATAGCTTCTTCCTGTGCACTTCCTCCCCTGTGGCCATTAGACTCACCTAGGTCTCCTGCAGCCTTTAGAGCAGAGAAGCCCCTTCACCTGTTTTTCTTTTCTCTGCTCCCTCAACTTCTCAGACATCCTTATCTTGTGCAGTTCCTCTGCCAGCCACATGGGGCATCCTCACGGCTGATGTTGCTGTGCGCGGCCCACCACCTGTGAGATAGTTCCTGGTGCACACACCTTCCCATGTCTAAGCCTGGCAACTTTCCACCCAGCCAGCCGCCAGGGATGCTAATCCCCTTTCATCTCCCGCCATGCCTGTGCAGGCTCTTTCCTCCCAACCCCCACCCTGGACAGAGCCTCACGCCTGCCTGTCCACCTGCTATTCCAGCTGCACAGGGGACCCCTAGTGGCTGGACCATGTCCTGCATCCCTCCCCTGGGCTCAGAACTGGAGATGGGAGGTGGGCCCCGGAGCCCTGCTCACAGGCAGAACCGAAGTTTCTGTCCAATAGGTATGTGGGAGAGCTGATCTCTGACGCTGAGGCTGATGTGAGAGAGGATGATTCTTACCTCTTCGATTTAGACAACAAGGTGGGAAGCAGCACCTGTGCCTTCTACTACCTAAGGCTGCTTTCTGCAGCCAGCTGGGACATCTGGGAGTGGAAGCCTGGGCGGAGGGACTGAATGTCACTGCAGGAAAACTAGCCAGTCAAGTGGGTAGAAGTGGGTATTAAGAACACTGTGTCCTCCACCCCAGGATGGTGAGGTTTACTGCATTGATGCCCGTTACTATGGCAACATCAGCCGCTTCATTAACCACCTGTGTGACCCCAACATCATCCCTGTCCGAGTCTTCATGCTGCACCAAGACCTGCGGTTCCCACGCATTGCCTTCTTCAGCTCCAGGGACATCCGGACTGGGGAGGAGCTGGGGTGAGGAGCCCCAGTAATCCTGGGCCAGCCTGGGGGGACTGACCAGCCTTTGGTGTTCTTAAGTGTCCCTTGGAAGGCATATTAAAACAATGCAAGGCAGGTGTAAGGACATACATTCATGATCACAGCACTCAGGAGGCTGAGGCAGGAGGATCACAAAGACTCTGGGCTACAGAGTGAGACCCTGTGTCAAAAAAAACTACAAAAAGAGAAGTCCAGCCTGCCCTGGTATCACATGCCTGTCATGCCAGCATTTGAGAGATGTTGAGGCAGAAGTAACCACAGATTCAAGGCCAGCCTGGGACATTTAGAGAGTTCCAGGACAGCCAGGCCTATAGAGAGACCCTATCTTAAAAAACAGGAAAGAGGGTGGGGGCTAGGGTGGGTTGGCTGGATGGTTGGGTACTTGCAAAGTGCGCAGGCCCTGGGCTGCACCCCACCTCCCCGAGCCTCAGGAGATTCTGATCACAAGGCTGAGAGGCCAGAGGCCTGCATTTATGACATTAATCACACTGGGAGTGTGAGTCAACAGAGCCAACAAGGACTTGGAGTCCATCTGGAGGATTGGTTTGGTGGAAGGAGGTGGATCCCTCCTAGAAAAAGCACTCCCATGGCTCTGAGAGATGGGTTTTGAGTGTCTGGATCCATGGGCCAAGAGCTCCTGTGTTTCTTCTGCCAGGTTTGACTACGGTGACCGATTCTGGGACATCAAGAGCAAATATTTCACCTGCCAGTGCGGCTCTGAGAAGTGCAAGCACTCAGCCGAGGCCATCGCCCTGGAGCAGAGCCGCCTGGCCCGGCTGGACCCCCATCCAGAGCTGCTCCCTGACCTCAGCTCCCTGACCCCCATCAACACCTGAGGACTGTTAAAATCCAGGCCGGGGCATTGCCCTTCAGACATTCCTCCATCAGAGATCCCAGTAAGGCCTGGAAGGTCGACAGCCCCTCTCCCAGAGCTGGTTTCTCACTGGGAGTGTGAGTGACTTAAGGGCTGGCCTACCCCACTGAGCCTGGCCTCAGTTAGCTGATTGAAGTTGGGCCTCTGCCAACTGATTTTCTGTGTTCTCAATAAATGTTGGGTTTGGTAACAAACTGTCTGGTGATTGTTTCAGGATGATGAGGACTGCGGGGCTGGGGGGGACAGGTGGGTACGAAGCAAGCTGTGGGCTGCCACCTGGTGGGAGAAAACAGCAGTGGGGCACCCACTGGCCACAGGGGTTTAAGGAAAGGCCAGTCACAACCTAGAGGTTTGGGTGTGCCACAGTTGAGGTACTCTGGATAATTATGCCGTATTTTCTTATCAAAGTACTCCAGTTCCTTCCTGCTGCTGTCTGGCAGACCCGGCAAGCAGCTCCCGGGGCCCAGCTATGGGCCCGGTACCCCTGGGCTGGTCAAGAGTTAGATCTGAAAAAGGAACTATCAGGACCACAGGCAGGGGCGGGGCTGTGACGTCTGGAAGGGGAGGGCGGGGCAGGTGGCAGGTGAGCGGCTAGGTCTCCCTGGCTCCAATCACTCCGGAGACTGAGCCATGGGGAGAAAGCAGAATGAGAACGAGGCTTACGGTAAGGCTGGGGGCAGAGGCCCGGCTCTGGAGAGAGGTGGCCTGGCTCTGCAGCCATGGCGGCTGAGGTTGGAGCCTGACAGAGGAACTGGAGTCCTGGGTCTCTGAGGAGAGTCTACAGGAAAACAGGAGTCAAGGAAAAGAGAATCGGGTCCTGGGAGGATGGTCTGAGCCACCGGAAAGGTCTTGCATTCTAAATGGAATCTGGATGAACAGGAGTCGGGGCTGGCGTCTGTGTGTGGCCGGAGCAGGGGGGAGGTCAGACCTGGGCTGTAGGTCCCTGAGGGCAGAGCCCTGGCAAACAAAGCCTGTGTGGTTAGGAGCAGGTGAGGGTCTTGAAGCTCTGGACTTAAGTGCAGCAGTGTCCTGTGCTTAGGACCTCCAAGAGGTGAGGCTGGGGCTCCTGTGAGTTGGGAGAGCTCATTTAGACTTTGGATCTCGGAGGAGGACCACAGGTTGCTGGGGAGGGGGGTCTGTCAACCCACACCCTGTGAAGAGGCAGGAGCTGAGACTCCTGGGGTCTGTAAAGAGTTGGGGAGATAGGCTTCTGGACTAATGAAGTCCATTGAGAAGTAGGGGTCTGGAACCCCAAACTTCTGCATTGGGTCTGCTAGGATTCCTGTGAAGTGAAGGGCCTGGAACCCTGAGCTGCTGGGGTCTGCCTGCTAGAGTCCCTGAGAGGAGTGGGGGGCTGGTACCATGGACTCAGGAAATTCTTGTGAGAAGTGGGGGGTGGGACCTTGAGCTGCTGGGGTCTGCCTGCTAGGGCCCCTTCGAAGAGTGGGGTCTAAGGACTGTGGTGGAGAGACAGCTGACACCAGCCTTAAGGTTTCAGTTGGGAAGAAGTGTGTGTTGGTGTATCTGGAGTACTTTAGAAATAGCGGTCAGGGCTGTGTGGAAGGTGAGGCCTGGGGGGGGGGGGGGGGAGAAACCAGGGGGGCCTGTTTTCACAACTGCTGAAGTAAAAGAGCCGGAAATCTTTCCCCAAAGTTCTGAGAAGCATGAGACTGGACCGGGAAGAGAGAGGACTGAGGGTTGGGCCTCCTCTAGGCGGGGCTGGTGTCCCCTAGGAGACAGAGTAATGACCAGAGCACACCACAGAAAACTTCCTGGAACAGCCTTGGATCAATCATTGACCCTGTATCCGTGAGCCCGGATGAGACAGAGTCCAGAATGCCCACAAAAGAAGATACCTGCCCCAGGCTAGCCCAGCCCTCAGCTGTTCCTCAGTGTCCACCAGGACCATGGCAGCCTGGCCCTGCCCCCTCCCCTGTGTACTCAAGGAGGACCAGGAACAGGACGTGGCCACAACCACAGCAGTCGGCTCAGGTGTCAATCTGGCTGGCCACCCAGAGCTGTGTGGTAGCCTTGGTGGGGTGTCTACAGAGCTGTGGTAGCCCCGGTGTGTGTGTTTGTGGGGGTGGGGGTGGGGTCCTACGGTGCTCCCATGGCCCTGCAGGGTTTCATAGCTATGACCATCCTTTCTTTGTCATATCCTTGGACCAGAGGGCTGAGATGAGTGACAATGGTCCCCTGAGGGGCTCCCAAACTGGGTGGTCCAGAGAGGACCTGGAACAGGCTGTAAGACAGAGAGATAAGACTGGGGTCTGAGAGCCACTAAGAGGGGGTCCCAGAAGCTGGGCCACATGCTACTCAGATGCCCTGAGGTACGAGTCCAAAAACTTTTTTTTTTGGTTTCTCTGTGTAGCCCTGGCTGTCCTGGAACTCTGTAGAACAGGCTGATCTCGAACTCAGAAATCCCCCTGCCTCTGCCTCCCAAGTGCTGGGATTAAAGGCGTGCACCACCACTGCCCGGCAAGCCCAAAACCTTTAAGAACCACTTTCAGAAGCTTATTCTAAAAACTAATCAGGAGGTTGGAACAGGAGGTGGTGAGTTCAAGGCCAGCTGGGAGAACTCAGCAAGATCTTGTCTGAAATCCAAAGTAAAAATAAAAACAAATGGCTATGGCCTGGAGATGGTGACATGCCTTTAATCCCAGCATAGGGAGACAGAGGCAGGCGGATTTCTGAGTTCGAGGCCAGACTGGTCTGCAGAGTGAGTTCCAAAAAGCCAAGACTTCACAGAGAAACCCCGTCTTAAAAAAACAAAAACATAAATTCATAAACAAAATAATTGGCTGTGGTTACAGTTGAGTGGCAGAACGCTTGCCTCACATGTAAGAACCCATAGATTTGATATCCAGGACTGCCAAAAATAAAGGCCCCACTTCCCAGCTGTTGCTGGGTAGCAGCCACAGCAGGCAACCATTGGGCTGCTCTCTGACCAGGATACTGCTGATCCAGGTCCCGAGTGTCCTGTTAGTCAGCTAGTCGTGCAACTGGGACTACGGAGTGTCTGAGAGGGACCAGCTGTGGGGAAAGAGACCCTCAATGCCTCATTCTCCACTCTCCCCTCCAGGGAATTCAGCCAAATATGACCCCTCCTTTCGAGGCCCCATCAAAAACAGGTGAGCTACGGGCAGTGGCCGTGAGGGATGTGGGGAGGATTGGTTTGTCTTTGATGCAGGAGCCTGGTCCACTGAGGCATCTGTGTTGTCCAGAAGGACTTGAGGGGACTCAGGGCGCTGGGTCATTCTACTTCTTGACTTGGGTGCCAGCTACTCGGGTATGTATACATTTGAGGAAAAGAAGCAACTGCACATGCTCTCTCTCTCTCTCTCTCTCTCTCTCTCTCTCTCTCTCTCTGTGTGATTATCTGTGCTATATTTCAGCAGAAGCAACCCCATCCTAAAACAAAGCTTTCTTAAAGTACATAAAGAATGTCAAGAATGTCAATCTTGCCAGACAGTAGTGGCGGGCAGGCAGATGGATCTTTGAGTTCAAGGCCAGCCTGGTCTACAGAGCAAGTTCTAGGACAGCCAGGGCTACACTGAGAAGCCTTATCTGGAAAATCAAAGAACGGAACTAAACTCAACATAAAAGAATGCCAATCTTTCTAGCATTCTCCAATCTTCTAAACCAGAACCCACCCCCCAACCACGCCCCACAGTTAGACCTCCAAAACTCCCCACCCCCTGGTTACACACACCCCAGCTCAGATGTCCGTCTCTCCCCAGGGGCTGCACAGACATCATCTGCTGTGTCCTCTTCCTGATCTTCATTTTGGGTTACATCGTAGTGGGACTTGTGGGTAAGTTTCTAGCTACCCAGAGCTGGGGCTGAGGGTGAGGACAGAAACCCAGGGAGGGATTACCCCATAGCCGCCTGCTCCCCCAAGTCTCTGCCTTCCTGTGATCCCGTTGTGTCCCTGTCTCCAGCCTGGGTGTACGGAGACCCTCGGCAAGTGCTCTACCCCAGAAACTCCACGGGGGCCTACTGTGGTGTGGGAGACAACAAGTGAGTAGCTGGATGGGGGGTGGGAGACAACCCCGAGGCCGACAGCAGAGTCTGGTGTCTGTTGTTCTCCAGCCCCAGCCTCTGGCTCCCTAAACTCAAGCATTCCGGGCCCCACCAATCGCCCTTCCTTATGCAACCTTCCCAGGACTGGGGACGGGACAGAGCCCGTTTAAATGCATAAGCTTTGAGTTCAGAAGTCACTGTGAGTCTCCACCTGAGATAAGTTTGGATTGTGTGACCTTGAGCAACTTACTCAGCCTCTCTGAGCTTAAAACTTCCTCCACTGAGTCCTCCCAGAAGGCAATGCCGGAATGCACGGTAAACAATAAGGTGCTAACAGCTTCAGTGCCCTAGGAAGGCCGGGTGCTTCACACCCCAGCTGCTAAGCCTCCTGAGGTAGATACTGTCATTCATCCGCGACAGATGGGAGGCCTTGTTAAAGGCCCCAGTGCTACCTTACAAGGGGTTGTGCTCCAAAACCAATACTGTCAGCCACACATTGTATCGTGAGCACCCTAGGTGTTCTGGGTCTTCCTTATCTTGTGAGAGAAGCTGGGCCAGGGGCTGGATGGAGCTGATTTGGTCCAAGTGCTATCTCTATGCTAAGAGAATGAAACCTGCCCGGCCCTTGGGCACACACAACCTCTCTCCCTACAGGGATAAGCCCTACTTGTTGTACTTCAATATCTTAAGCTGTACGGCGGCCATCAACGTCATCTCCATCGCTGAGAATGGCCTACAATGCCCCACACCCCAGGTCAGAAGCCAGGACCTGTCTGAGCCCCTCCTGTCCCCAATGCCCTGGGTACCAGTCCCTTAGCATGTTCTCTGCCCACAGGTGTGCGTCTCTTCCTGCCCACAGGCCCCATGGGCTGTGGAGGGGATGCAGTTCTCAGAGACCGTCGGTAATGTCTATAAAGAAAACAGGAACTTTTGTCTACCCTCGGTGTCCCCAGATACGGTAAATGCTGGTACCCATGACATCACGGTTGCCAGAGAGAGCCCATCGTGGTAGGAGAGGTAGAGGTTTGGCTCCAGGGAGGGATGGGCCAGTCTGAGCGAGCCTTGATGTGGTAGAAGTTGTGGAAGGTGAGGTAGTGGTGGTGATGGTGATGATGGTGGTGGAGGTGATGGTGATGATGGTGGTTGGAGATAGTGGCAATGGTGATGTGCCTCTGTCTGTTCTCTCTCCATCCCTAGACAGTGATGGATAGCCTGCATAAGGGACTCTGTCCCAGTTTCCTCCTTCCTTCTGCTCCAGGTGAGGACCCGGTACATTTCCCCTACCTTGGGCATCAACCCATCCAATATTTTCATTTCTCAAATGAGGGAAGCAGGCCCAGAAGAAGAGAAGCCATTAGTGGGAGCTCAGAAGTGAGCAGCAGGTCTTCATTCCCCTGCCTCAGGACCCTAGCGTCAGACTCTTGGTGCCTTCTGTGAAGCTGTGCACCGGTTGCTGGGGACAGATGCAGAGACGATAGAAACCACTCCCTGCTCCAGCTACAGTCTCGGTGTAGAGATCAGAGATACTACAAGGGGTTGAATGAGCAGACTAGATGGTACATTCCTATAATTTCAGCTAATAGGGCAGCTGAGGCAGAAGGATGAGACACTTAGCGAGATCCTATCTCAATACTATAATCAAATGGGGTTGATTCGGCGGCGTGTCACGTGAAGGTGCTTGCCGCCAAGTCTAACAGCCTGAGTTCGAATCCCAGGACCAGTATGGTAGGCGAGACCACACTCCCAAGACAAACTCTCTAACCACTGCAGACATTACATAACCGACACCCGCTCCCACCAATAAATAAATAAATATCACAGTGTTTTTGTTTCTTAAGGAAGGTGAGTGGCAGGCATACCGAGCACTTTCCTAGCTTGTGCAATGCCCTGGGTTCCATTGCCAGATCAGAACAAAAATAACAGAAAATGTCCGTGTGAGGATATCAGGAAAGGGTGTGTGGTGGAGCCGGAGAGGTTCTCAGCAGTCAGGAGATGCTGGTTGCTCGTGTATGGATTCCCAGCACCTACCTAGCAGCTCAAAACGATCCAAAACCACACAGGCGCTCTGACACACCCTTCCGGCCTCCACGGGCACCAGTGATGTTGATGCTCATACGCACACGCAAGCAAAGCATGCAGACACATAAAATAAAATGAGCCGGGCACAGTGGCGGACACCTTAAGCCTCAGCACTCAGGAGGCAGCGTCAGGGGGATGGATCTCTATGGATTCCAGGCCAGCCTGATTCACATAGTGAGTTCCAGGCCAGCCAAGGCTCTGCATAGTAAACCCTGCCTCAAAAATGAAGCAAAATAGATAAATCTTTTTAAAGTTTTTTTTTTAATTGATATGGATGAATGAATCTGAGGATAATATAGCAAACAGAGATATCTTTCCAAACGTTACAAGTAGACGTGGCTGTGTAAGCCAATCACGATCGACCTTTCAGTGGCGTGCGCGCGCGCACACACACACACACACACACACACACACACACACACGTCTTCCTGACTGCTAATGTAACCAGTTTGGTTTATTTAAAGATAGAATCATTCTCTGTAGCCCAGCTGTCTCCAGACTGGTGATCTTCCTGCGTCAGTCGGACCCGGTGCTGAGATGACAGATAGGCACCGCCATTCCGCCATTCCCTGCCTTTATCTTTTCTTTCTTTTCTTTTTAGTAGAAAATATATTTTTAAATTTTGGCACGAGAAAGGACACGTTTTCAAGACAAGGAGGATAGAAAAGGCACCCGGGGTGGCTCCAAAGCAGACAGATGTGGATTTAAACTCAAGCGCTTTCCAGCGGACGGGTCTCAGGCCAGTTACTCGGCCTCTCTGTGTTTGTTTTTTCAACACTGGGATGTCAGTGATCAAAATAAACCTGCCTGACTACGTGTGGTTCCAAAGCGCTGTAACAGGCCTAGCTAGAGATGCAGAGATAGAGATGGGGCAAGGGCTGGGCTGAGGCTGAGAGGAAGTTCTGAAGGAGGTGACTTAAGAGGCCCTGCAAGAGCAGAGCTGTAGAAAGTGCATAGAATTCAGGGCCTGGAAGCGTAGCCCGGGGACACGACAGAGCGGAGGGACTGAGGATAGGAGCCATGGAATGAGGAGGCCATAGCTGTCCTGATCTTAGCAGGACAGTGAGGTCAGAGCTGGAGGTATTGCAGAAATCCAGGTAACGGGGCGTGAAGGAAGACCAGTGCTAGGGAGGGAATACAGGCTGAGAAAGAGCAGAGCCCATCCACCATTACCCCCTGTCCTGGCAGCATCAGAGACTCCTACTCAGCAGCCTGTTCTCTCTTCTAGCTCTGGGACGTTGTTTCCCACTCTCCAACATTAACTTCACTCTACCTGAAGACTTACGGATCAATAACACCACCGTCTCTAACGGAATCAGGCAGGTGTCACCCTCTGTATCATCCTTCTGTCCCTGTGTCCCTTCTAAACCTCAGCCCCAACTGACTCCACCCCTCCCTGACAGTGGCCTCCTGGACAGCATCAATGCCCGGGATGTCTCTGTGAAGATCTTTGAAGATTTTGCCCAGTCCTGGTACTGGATTCTTGCGTGAGTCCATGGCTTCCCCAGGATCCCCTCTTCCCTCTGCCCTTCCTGATACTCTTTCCAAGAGTCTACATGTGAAGTGCTCAGAGGGCGGAGCTAGCTCAGAAAGGACCCCGAGCCTCTCGGAAGATGAACTGAATCTACAAATACCTGGGGGTGCAAGGAAAGAAATCTGGGGGACTAGGAAGGGCTTGGGAGGCGACCCCCTCATGTATGTTCCTTACCTGCAGGGCACTGGGTGTGGCCCTGGTGCTAAGTCTGCTGTTCATCCTGCTCCTGCGCCTGGTGGCAGCGCCCCTGGTGCTGCTGCTGATTGTGGGGGTACTGGCTGTGCTCGCCTATGGCATCTACCACTGCTGGCAACAGTACCGAGTACTACGGGACAGGGGCGCCTCCATCACCCAGGTGGGCTTCACTACCAACTTCAGTGCCTACCAGAGTGTGAAGGAGACCTGGCTGGCTGCCCGTGAGTCCCCTGCCCATCTCCTCTGTCGGCTGGCTGCCAAGGGTTGGGTGACCCTGACCCTGACCCGGGACTGCTGCCTGCTGTCTCCGTGCAGTGATTGTCCTGGCTGTCCTGGAGGGTGTCTTGCTGCTCACGCTCATTTTCCTACGCCAGCGGATTCGGATTGCCATCGCTCTGCTGAAGGAAGCTAGCAGGTCAGGGCCCCCTTGTGAGGGAGAGGGGAGCTTAGGTGGGGTACTGGCCTGGATGGGGTAATAGGAACCCCAGAGGAGAAAGGTAGAGTTGTCCAGTGGGTGGCACTGCTAAATTTCAGCCTCTTGGGGTGTGTGTGTGTGTGGCGGGGGAATGCATGGGTTGAGACAGGGTTTCTCTGTGTATCCCTGGCTGTCCTGGAACTCACTCTGTAGATCAGGCTGGCCTTGAACTCACAGAGATCCACCTGCCTCTACCTCCTGAATGCTGTGATTAAAGGTGTGTACCACCACTACCAGGAGAGTTCTAGGCTCTCAGGGTCTCAGTTTCCCTGTCTGGTTTGTTTTGTTGTCCTTGGGAGGGGGTGAGACTTATTTATTTGTGTTTTATGTATGGGTGTTTTGCCAGAATGCATGTCTGTGCACTTGTCTGGTCCCTGTGGAGGCCAGCAGAGGGCGTGGGATCCTCTGGAACTGGAGTTACAGTTGTGAGCCTCCATGTGGATTCTGGGAACTGAGCGCAAGTCCTCTGGGAGAGCGGCAAGTGCTCTTCGTTGTGGAGCCAGCTCTCCAGCCCCAAGGGGATTTTGTTCTGTTTTTGAGACAGGAACTCATATAGCCTAAACTAATATCATGGAGCAGCCTTGTAACTGAGACGGACCTTGAACTCCAGGTCTTCCTGCCCCTCAATAGGTGATGATACAGGGTCTCGGGAAGCACAGGCTGACCTCACTATATAGTTGAAGATGCCCTTGAATGCATCCTTCTAGGGATATGGGCATGTACCACCAGGCCTCTTTTATGTAGCGCTGGGGTAGGGGGTCTAGCCCAGGGTCTCCTGTGTTAAGCACGCAATCCTCTGTCATCACCCCCACCCCGTCACTCTTGCAACATAACCCAGACTAGCCTCAGACCGGTGGCAACCCTGCTCTCTCAGCCTCTCGGGTACGGGAATTGGAAGTATGTGCCACCACCCTCAGACTCCCTAAAACAGCAGTCAAAACCTTGCATCGGCTTGGTGAGGATGAATGTGTGGTGTGGACTAAAGGCACGTGACTCTGGAGGCACTGGGAGCTGAGGGGCCTGCTGGGTCAAGTGGTGGGAGTTGAGATTGGAGAAGCAGAGATTGTCAAAGCCACCAGGGGCGCACCTTTTGGGGGGATCTCTTCCCTTACACTCCCTGAGCATCCCAGGTGTCTTCTGTGACTCCAGTCTCCCCTACGGGTCCCTTGAGCCTTACCCCTCCTGGAACCAGTCGCTAGCTGGGTTTATGGATATGGAAGAGGAAAGCTGTCATTCTTTTTCTCATCTGGAAAACAAACAGGCCCGGGGAAGGGTCCAGCCAGGTTCAGGCCTGGGAGTCCAGCGATGCACGGTGCTGGGATGTACAGCACTGGGGTCCCAGAGGACTACTCTTGTCTTCCTACAGGGCTGTGGGGCAGATGATGTCAACTCTGTTCTACCCTCTGGTCACTTTCGTCCTCCTGGTCATTTGCATTGGTTACTGGGCCGTGACGGCTTTGTATCCTTTATACAGCCTCCACTGGAGAGCACAGGGGGGTGGGGGAGGATGGGCACACGGGACAGGTCCCATGAGGGGATGTGAGGGGACTGTATTGTAAGGGTGAGTTTGGGTTGAATGCCAACCCTCTGTAGGGGTGAACAATCTGCATGAATCCCAGGGGCAGCATTTAGGGGTGTCCTGTAGTTCATCCTGCAGTTTTCTTGACTCATCTTTGGGTACCTGGCCACATCCGGGCAACCCCAGTACATCTATTGGGTGTCCAACACCAGTACACCGGGCTGTGAGAACGCTCCTGTGAACGTGTCCTGTGACCCCATGGTGAGAGGGAGTAGGGTGGGTGCTGAGGGGATCTTGGGGGTCAATTAGCACAGATTTCCCCTAGTGCACAAATACCCGAGAGGGCCAGGACTCTCACATGGATGAGGCCTCCCTTAGTTCGGTAGTTGAGTTACCTACTTTGCAGAAAGTGAGGTAGAGACCAGAAACCAGAAGTAAAGGTGGGGAGGCTGAATGTCAAGTAGAACCTCTCTCTGCCTCCAAGGCCATTAAATATCTCCTCCGCCTCCTGTGGCTCCTCCTCCTCCTCCTGCTGTGGCTCCTCCTCCTGCTGTGGCTCCTCCGCCTCCTGTGGCTCCTCCCACTGCTCTATAAATTGGAGCAGATCCTAATCCTGTCTCAGGTGGTTTAGGAGTTTTAATGGCATTGAGTACATCTAGTGCTGTACACAATGCCCGCCCACTGATAAGAGAGCCCAGCTGGCTGGACTTTTCCGTTTCCCTTTTCACTCATGTCCTGGGAACGGAACCCCAGACAGTGGCACTGGGAAGTCCACAGAAGGGCCTCCTGGAGGAACTGGGAGGCCTGTTGGTACTTCCCAGCACTTGAGAGGTGGATGTGGAGGATCAGGCTTTCAGTACCAGTCTCGGTTACACAGCTAGTCTGAGGCCAGCCTGAGCTACATGAAGCCATCTCTAAGAAGCATAGGAAAAAAAAAAAAGACACGTGCTTGCACAGAAACACACTGCTAATCCCAGCATCCTGAATGTTACGGGTTTTAATTCAAGGCCATCCTGGGTTACATAAGGAGACCGGGTCTCAAAACCCTTACACACACACACACACACACACACACACACACACACACACACAGAAGGAAGGCCCATTTAGATCTGTAAAGGACCCACTGCGGTCTGTGCTCAGGGGAACCTGGTTTTTATAGCTCACTCTCTTGCAGTTAAAGCTGACACAAACCCACAGTGGTCTGCTGAGGGAAGGCAGGTTTTTTCTTTCCTTTTCTTTTCTGAATCAGGGTCTCACAGCATAGCCCTGGCTGGCCTGCAACTCACTCTCTAGACCAGGCTGGCCTCGAACTCAGAAATCCGCCTGCCTCTGCCTCCCAAGTGCTGGGATTAAAGGCATGCGCCACCACTGCCCTGCATTCTTTTTCTTTCTTCTTCTCTTTCTTCTTTCTTTCTTTCCAGGCTGACCTGAAATGTACTCTGTAGCCCATGCTGGCTTCAAATTCATGGTGATCTCCCTGCCTCAGTTTCCTTAAGTATAGGGATTACAGGGACTTCTTAGTTAGGGTTTTACTGCTGTGAACAGACACCATGACCAAGGCAAGTCTTATACAGGACAACATTTAATCGGGGCTGGCTTACAGGTTCAGAGGTTCAGTCCATTATCATCAAGGCAGGAACATGGCAGCATCCAGGCAGGCATGGTGCAGGAGGAGCTGAGAGTTCTACATCTTCATCTGAAGGCTGCTAGCAGAATACTCGCTTCCAGGCAGCTAGGAGGAGGGTCTTAAAGCCCACACCCACAGTGACACACCTACTCCAACAAGGCCACACCTCCAAATACTGCCACTCCCTGGGCCAGGCATATTCAAATATCACAAGAGGTATGTGCTACCACATAGCACAAGTAGTTTGAATACAAACTCTACCACACCACTTTACATGTAGATAAGGTGGATCTTTTTTGTTTATCTATTCATAGACAAGGTCTGATGTAGCCCAGGCTGGCCTGAAACTTGTTTTGTGGCTGAGGGTGATTTTGAACTTCTGATCCTCCTGTCTCTGCCTCCCATGTGCTGTGATGACTGGTGTGCCCAAATGTGCAGGGTTTTTGTTTACACATGCATGTACTGCACACGCGCGTGCACACACACACACACAAGCAGACTAAAACTGTTTTGTTGTTACAGCCAACAAAGTCACTTTAATGTCCCTAAACACCCAGGCTGCTGGGAAAGTAAGGGAGAGAGAGCAGGTGGAAAACACCCACACCATGCTTGCCTTCTGGAGAGCTCTTGTGCCAGCCTGGAAACCAGGAAACTGCTTAGTCACACTATGGCAGCACTGAGGTGGTCTGAATCTGGAGGCCACAAGGAACCGAGGGGAGGTCAAGGATTTGCCTGCATGAACCTGCCGTGTCCTGTCACCTCCAGGCCCCATTGAACTCCTCGTGCGCAGACCTCATGTGCGTCTTCAAGGACTACTCGACCACGGGCCTAGCCCAACGTTCTCTCTTCAACCTGCAAATCTATGGAGTCCTGGGGCTCTTCTGGACTGTGAACTGGGTACTGGCCCTGGGCCAGTGTGTCCTTGCTGGGGCCTTTGCCTCCTTCTACTGGGCCTTTCACAAACCTCGAGACATCCCTACCTTCCCCTTGAGCTCAGCCTTTATCCGCACACTCCGGTAAGCCAGGGGCAGCTCCCTAGGGAAGTGTTCGCCCTAGGAATACCAGGGGTGCTGGGGTGCCTCAACTCACCTAACTACCTTCTGTAGTTACCACACTGGCTCACTGGCATTTGGAGCCCTCATCCTGACCCTTGTGCAGATAGCCCGGGTTATCCTGGAATACATTGACCACAAGCTAAGAGGTGAGTGGGTGGTAAGCTGAGCAGCCAGAGCCCTGAAAGGGCAGGCAGACAGGCAGAAGCCAGCGGCTAATCATGAGCTTCCTTTGTCCCCAGGGTCCCAGAATCCTGTGGCCCGCTGCATCATCTGCTGCTTCAAATGTTGCCTCTGGTGTCTGGAGAAATTTATTAAGTTCCTCAACCGCAATGCCTACATCATGGTGAGTGCAGCCTCAAGCAGCCCCTTGCTCTGCCCCTCAGCCCAGGCTCCACCAATATGTGTGCAAGCTCACCAAAGGTGTAGCTCAGACTTTTCCTGCTCCTCTTAGATTGCCATCTATGGGAAGAATTTTTGTGTCTCGGCTAAAAATGCCTTCATGCTGCTTATGAGGAACGTTGTCAGGTCAGGCTGCCACGCCTCAGTGGGGTCCCCTACCCACTTCTCCCATCCCGAAGCTGGTCTCAGAAATGTCCTGTGCTTGGTCCAATGCCATGTTGTCACCATGTTAAAATGGGAAGAGGTCTCACTCCTCCCAGCCTTGCTAGGTCCCTCACCCTAGTCTGTCCTGACTTCCATGTAGGGTAGTCGTCCTGGATAAAGTCACTGATTTGCTGCTCTTCTTTGGGAAGCTGCTGGTGGTTGGAGGTGTCGGTAAGGGTCAAGGCCAGGGTTTACGCTGTCATGCACCCCCTGGGGTGCAGGAAGGGGGGTCCTCAGAAGAACAGCACTGACCTCAGGACTCCTTCCCACAGGTGTTCTGTCCTTCTTCTTTTTCTCTGGTCGTATCAAGGGGCTGGGGAAAGACTTTGAGAACCCCAACCTCAACTATTACTGGCTGCCCATCATGGTGAGTGACACCTCTCTCTGCCCCACCCACATCCCCAGAGGTGCCTAAGGGGGGTCCCATTCAGTCTTATCTCTTGTAGACCTCCATCATGGGAGCCTACGTCATCGCCAGTGGCTTCTTCAGCGTCTTTGGAATGTGTGTAGACACGCTCTTCCTCTGCTTCCGTGAGTGGTCTCCCCAGCCCCCAACCACCCTCAAGCTCTTGGCCCCCCAGGCTTCTCTTAGAGACTGGTTGCTTGTAGCTTTGTGAACTAAAGGAGCCAGAGGGAATGTCTTCAGGCATTCTAAGGCTAGAGGTGTAGGGGAGAAAGAAGGGAACACTTCCTGAACATTCTCAGAGAGGGGGAACCTTAGACGGAGGCCTGGCTAGAAAATGTAAGTAGACTTTAACTACAAAACACTTCCTAGGAGGTAGTTATAGTGTGTGTGTGTGTGTGTGTGTGTGTGTGTGTGTTTCCTTCTTTTATTTAGTTTTTTTTGGGGGGGGGGCATGCATAGAAGTGAGACAGGATCATCATAGCACAGGCTGACCCAGAACTAAGTCTATAGCTAAGGCTGTCTCAAAGTCATGATCTTCCTACCTCAGCACCCAAGTGCTGGAATTATGGTGGTTTTTGTCCTGGTGTTAATAGTAAAGATGATACAGAAGCCAGAGCCTTGTGCCTGCAAAGCAGGAATGTCCCCCACCACGGTCGCCCCCGCCGTGCACTATGCAATGGACGTGAATATTTTATTGTTTTATGGTTTTAGCTTGTTGGTTAATTTTTATTTATTTACATCAGGCCTCTCTATGTATTCTTGGCTGGCTCCTACTATATAGATTAGGCTGGATCTAACTCAAAACAATCTTCTGGCCTCTGCCTCCCAAGGACTAGAATCATGGGTATGCACAACTATTCTCAAGACAGAGTTTTGCTATGGAGACCTCAGGGGCCTGTGTATTCTAAGCCCTCCTGTGTCCACCTCCAAAATGTCAGGGCTGCAGAAGAAAGCCATCATGATGGACTGGCATGCACTTTCTCTTGTTATCACCCTATGACACACAGTTATTGATCCCACTTTGTGTGAGGGAACAACCTGCCAGGAAAGCCCAGACAGGAAACCAGGTTGTTTGGTTTACACATCCCAGATTATTTTGGGGGTACAATGGGGTGCCATTATCATGATCCACCCTGACCGATCTACTTTGCCGCTCAGTCGAGGACCTGGAGAGAAATGACGGCTCCCAGGAGCGGCCTTACTACATGCCCAAGGCACTCCTGAAGATTCTGGGCAAGAAGAATGAGGTACCTATTGAGGGAAAGAACCGGAAGAAGTGAGAGACTCATGTGACCCAGGACTGCAGCCCTCCTGTACAGAAGCCCTGCCATCGATGCCTTGAGAATCACGATTTTGTAGGAAACAGGTTTTATTAAAGATTAATATTTTATATTCTTGATAAGTCTATGGCTTTATTTTCAGTTCAAACTCACTTTTTTTTTTTTAAGTCCAAACTGCTATCACATGGTTCGATACCCAGTAAGAATTTGTCCAGTGACTAAGGCTAGGAGACTGGGGTGTAACTCAGCTGGTAGAGTTTGCCTAGCATGGAAGGGTCCCCAGATTCTGTCTATAGACTAAGCAGGGCTGGGACTCGTGTCTGTAATCCCCACACTAGGGAAGTAGAGGCAGGAACATTGGGATTTCCAAGTCATTCTTTGTGTGTTTTGAGGCAGTTGTCCTAGAACTCACTCTGTAGACCAGGCTGGCCTAGAACTCAAAAAGATCCACCTGCCTCTGCCTCCCGAGTGCTGGGATCAAAGGTGAATCCCACCACTGCCTGGCTAGTATTTCACCTATTTTGGGGTGTGTGTGGCTCTTTTTTCATTCATTCATTCATTCATTCATTCATTCATTTATCAGTTGCTTATTAATTTTAACCTAGTGATTCTAATCAGTGTTACTTGTGTGCTCATGGGCATTGGGGTCATCCATTGGGATGTGGGGTTTCCACCATGGTCATGCTCCTGAAGAAAAGTGCCTTTCCCTCCCTAGCAGCCATCAACAGCTGCCAAGAGCTCCTCAGCTAAGAGTGGGGCTTCCCAACCCATTTTGTGTGTGTGTGTGTGTGTGTGTGTGTGTGTGTGTGAGCCAGCACTCTCCCCTCTATATATGGATGTGTACCATGTGCATGCAGTGCCCACAGAGGCCAGAAGAGGGCGTCTTAGTCACTAGAACTGGAGTTACAGGTCATTGTCAGCCAGCCTCCTTATGGATACTCACTCAGCAAGTGTTTCCCACCACTGAGCCTTCAGCCCTGAGGTGACCCTTTAGAGCAGCAAACATCATAACGCCTTGGGAAGCCCAGCTAGGGGAGCAAAGGTATGTTCCTCTGAGGTAGGTTTCCAGCTTGTTTTAAAGTTCTGGATGACACAGGGACAGATTTCCCTATGAGGGCATTTTGCCCTTTACGACTTCCAGGATCTGACCAGCACTAGCAAAATCATTTGTGCACCCTCAGAGCAGCGCTAACAATTTTAGGCTCTGGATCCAGATCATAGACATCAAGTGTGGTCAACTCTTCATGTAATTCCCAGGCTCTGGTTTCTCTTTCTCTCTGTGTCTCTATCTCACTGTCTCTCTTTTTGGTGGAGTGGTGGGTGTGGGGTGTGGGCTGTCTGGGATGTGTGTGTAACCCAGGAGCTATTGTATGCTAGACAAACATTACCACTGAGCTGTATATCAAGCCTAATGTCTGGCTTATTGAAGTACTTGATCCACTCAGAACCAGAAACTGACTGGGTGTGACTACAGTGTTCAAGGCTAGTTGTGCAGGACAGCCTGTCAGCCCCACCCTGGCAAGACGGCTGTGAGAGGCTGGTGTGAGCTTGTGTGCCCACATCTGTAGCGCATGTGAGTGTGTGTGAGTATGTGTGTTCATCTGTAAGGTGTGTTTGTGTGCGTGTGTGTCCCCTAGCCCAGTCTGGCCTTGAGTCTCTATACATTGAATTTCTGATCCTCCTGCTTCCATCTCCTGAATGTTGGGATTACAGGTGTGCACCATCACACCTGATTTAGGATAGTGCACACCTGATTTAGGACAGAACCCAGGGCTTCATACAAACTAGGAAGGCACATGCCATCCCTAACCTTTCTTTCTTCCACAAGGAGTTAGCCGCCGGTTGCTTTAAAACATGCCCCGCCCCTTGGTCGCGTCTCGGGTGTCAGAGCCAGTCAAAAGGCTCATACAGACTGGGGCCGCCCCTGGGTCGCATGTGGACAGCTGGATGGACTAATTGGAGTCGCGGCAGCGCCGGTCGCCGCCTCCAAGTGGAGGGTTCGGAGTGACGTGCGCGCTTTTAAAGGGCCGAGGTCAGCTGACAGCTTGCCACAGGTGAGCAGTTCGTGGACAGGGATCGCGGTGAGCGATGGTGGGGACAGACCTGAGCAGACCTCGGGGACCGCTGCGCTGCTGGGCGAGCCGTCGGGGTCAGGGGCTCGCAGCGATCTTCCTGCTCCTAGTGTCCGCGGCGGGATTCGAGGCCAGGGCAGAGGATGACTTCAGTCTGGTGAGCCCTGCTGTACCTGCAGATGTGGCCACTGCCCGGCTCGGCCACCCCTCCGCGCGGCACTCCTGCCCCTTCATCCTCTTCCAACCCCTTTTCTCCCTTGGGCCCTTGGCTCGTTATGGGGTCCTCCCCCATCCCTGAGGGTTCCTTCTCCCCTCTCCGCCTCTCCTTGCTCAGGAGACTCCGGGTTCGGCCCATACTCTCCTCTGGGCTCCCAGCTCCTGTTCTAGGACACCCCTCATTCCTGCTCAGACTCCCCATTACCCTCGCTTATGGGAACCCTGGCTGGAGCCGGTACCTAAGACCTCGTCAAGCTCGTGTGCATTGAGGTGTCTTTCTGCGCAGGTGCAGCCGCTGGTGACCATGGAGCAGCTGCTGTGGGTGAGCGGCAAGCAGATCGGCTCCGTAGACACTTTTCGCATCCCGCTCATCACAGCCACCCCTCGGGGCACGCTCCTGGCCTTCGCTGAGGCCAGGAAAAAGTCTGCATCCGATGAGGGGGCCAAGTTCATTGCCATGAGGAGGTCCACGGACCAGGGTACAAAAGTGCCCGGGTGGAAAGAGCAGGGGCTGGGTTGTATGGGTGACTGGGGTAGAGAGTTGGGGGTTCCCTTCACCAATCCAACCGCCCAGAGATAGAACTTTGAGGCCTGAGTCCTTAACGAGTGCTTAGGGAAAGCCAGAGGAGGAAAGTTGTCCAGAGAACCAACTGTAACCACCAAGGTATTGAAAATGAGAATTATGTCGCTGGGGGAATTAGCAGGAAATAAAGTCAGAGAAAGAAGAAAATGGTTCTGGTGTCACATTGAGGTCCCTGGGGAGAGGCAGGAAGTAAACAACAAACGGTACAATTTTCTCTCTGCTCTTTTTTTTAATTCCTTCTAGGTAGCACGTGGTCCTCTACCGCCTTCATCGTAGACGATGGAGAGGCCTCCGATGGGCTGAACCTGGGGGCTGTGGTGAACGATGTAGACACAGGGGTAGTGTTCCTTGTTTATACCCTCTGTGCTCACAAGGTCAACTGCCAGGTGACCTCTACCATGTTAGTTTGGAGTAAGGATGATGGCATTTCCTGGAGCCCACCCCGGAATCTCTCCGTGGACATTGGCACAGAGATGTTCGCCCCTGGACCCGGCTCTGGCATTCAGGTTTCTCCCTGGGGATAGGAAGAGGGCAAGATCCCGCGAATCAGATTTTTTTTTTTTTTCCCTGAGTGGGATACCTTGGAAGGAGGGGTTCTAGAAGTTTCCATCTCCACTGTGGAAATGAAACTACCATTGACTTCTCACATGGAGATTGTCTGTTGACAATCTGTCCTTAGCCTGTGCAGGGTAGAATTGGGTGCCATTGGGCAGACACATACCTGTATCACAATGCCAGTGCCCAGCAGGGTCCATGAGCTCAGGTTATTGTGAAGTTCCCATGGCTGGGTGGGCACTTGTGCACCTGTGTACATTCTGCATGTCCTGGGGGACTTCCAGGGAGGGTGTAAGAACCAAGGATGGCGTGTATAGAAGTGTGAACATGTCATGGTGAAGCCCATTTCTTTGTATGCTAACGAAAACATTTATTCAACAACAACAAAAAACCTAAGGCAAGAAAATCACTATGAGTTAAAGGCTAGCCTGGGCTACACTGTAAGTTCAAAGACAGGCTACAGAGAGAGACAATCTCAAAAAGGGGAAGAGGATTGAAAAGATAGTATTGAAACTGAGGACATTTCTAGCTCTCAGGAGGCCAGGGCAAGCACATCTCTGAGTTCAAGGCCAGCCTGGTTTACAGAGAGTGTTCAGGATACACAGAGAAACCCTGTGTTTAAAAGGGAAAGAAGCATTCCTACCATTCCAGCATCAGGCAGTAGAATGAGGAGGACTGGGAGCCGAATAGTCGGCCTTGGCTATGTAGTGAATTGGAGGCCAGCTTGGGCTTCATTATTATTCAAACAAATAAATACTTTGAATTTAGAAAGATATTTTTTCTTTTCTACTTTATTTAAAACATTTTTGAGGAGTGTCATGAACCTTGTACATGGGCGGCAAGAACTCTACCACTGAACTGAGCTATCTTCCCAGACCTTTTACTATACTTTTAGTTTTGAGACAGTCTTACTAAGTCCCCAGGCTAGTCTTGAAGTGACTCTGTAGCCCAGGCAAACCGTCTTCTGTCCTCAGAGTCCTGAGTAGCTGGGATTATAGGCCTGACAGGGAAAAGCTTCTTAATTTGGGCAGCGTCTGTGGGAGAACAAAAGGCTCCAGTGTGTCCTCTCACTGGGAGCTGCCAGCTCTCTGCCTGAGCTCCACACAGCACCTCTGTGACATCCACTCCCTCTTCTTACAGAAACAGCGGGAGCCTCGGAAGGGCCGGCTCATTGTGTGTGGACACGGGACGCTGGAGCGAGATGGGGTCTTCTGTCTCCTCAGTGATGACCACGGTGCCTCCTGGCACTACGGCACAGGAGTGAGCGGCATTCCCTTCGGCCAGCCCAAACACGATCACGATTTCAACCCCGACGAGTGCCAGGTCAGGAGTCCATGGACTGTACCCGCCCACACCTCCACCTTCCCCAGAGTGCCATTTCACACCACGACCCAGCTCTCAGCCTCCCAGGTTCTCCTGTTCTCTCCCCCTGCAGCCCTACGAGCTTCCAGATGGCTCGGTCATCATCAACGCCCGGAACCAGAATAACTACCACTGCCGCTGCAGGATCATCCTTCGCAGCTATGATGCCTGTGACACCCTCAGGCCCCGGGATGTGACCTTCGACCCTGAGCTCGTGGACCCTGTGGTAGCTGCGGGAGCACTAGCCACCAGCTCAGGCATCGTCTTCTTCTCCAATCCAGCCCATCCCGAGATCCGTGAGTGTGTGGGTGGAGTGGGTGAGTGGGGGCCACATCTAAACAAGGCCTGGACACAGCAGAGACCCATCTCCCTCTGACTATCGCTCTGCTAGGAGTGAACCTGACACTGCGCTGGAGCTTCAGCAATGGTACATCCTGGCAGAAGGAGAGGGTCCAGGTGTGGCCGGGACCCAGCGGCTACTCGTCCCTGACAGCTCTGGAAAACAGCACCGATGGGAAGAAGCAGCCCCCGCAGCTGTTCATTCTGTACGAGAAAGGCCTGAACCGGTACACGGAGAGCATCTCCATGGTCAAAATCAGCGTCTACGGCACGCTCTGAGCCCCGCGCCCAAGGACACCAAGTCCTGGACCATGACTTCACAGCTCTCCGGACCGTCTGCAGAGGGTGTCTGAAACACAGCTTTTCCAACGAACTCTAACCTTTTGCAACTCCTCATCGACAGGGAAGTCACTCCGTTATGACTTAAGGCCCAGCTTCCTCTCCCAGACAGCAGACAGGAAGTTCCTCCCTCACCAGGAGCATTTTTTTTTTCTTCCAGAAGGCTGGGGATGGCCCCTGTCTATTCTCTTCCAGGACAACGGAGCCTGTTCCTTTCTGGGACCGGATGGGGGAGGGGCTCCCCCAGAGGCGAACAGATAAGAACTCAGGGAACTGGGGAGGCCGGCCGGTGTTCTGGGGCATGGACGCAGGTACTCGGTGTGATTGCTGAAAGTCCCCAGGGCAGGGCGTCTTTTCAGAGCGATGATAAGCACACATACCTGTGCACCTTTGATTATTTATGAATCGAAGTGTATTTGTAACTTAAAAAATTTTTAATGCAGAGAGAGCGTTTGTGGAGTCTGTGGTTCTGTCTGCTCACACTTTCCGGATGGCCTCGCTGACACTGGAGAGACAGGAAAGCAGTTGGAAGAGGAACTGATGGACTTATTGGGAAACAGAACCCCTGTCAATTCCATCCTCACCACCGCTGTTCTCAGTTGGCAAAGAATGGGGGGGGGGCGCTGTTTATGATATTTCTAAGATGGGGTGGCATAGGAAATAGGGAAAGCTGTGTAAAACAAGATGGGAAGCCTTGTCAGGCCAGCTTGTGAGGAGGACAGTCTGTGAGAAAGTAGCACTGGATGCTGCAGGCATGGGGAGAGCAGAGCCCTTACCCACGTGGAGAGGAAAGAGCCTAAGCACGTTGGGCGCCTGTAACCCCGCACTTGCTGGCCTGATGGTATAGCTCATTGGTAGAGCTAGTGCTTGGAATCCTTGAGACTCTGGGTTCAGTCCTTGAGGGGTGTGTGAGTTTATCAAGAGGAAGATGACATGTACTATAGAGGACAGCTTACCGGAGTTGTCTCTCTCCTTCACTCTGTGAGCCCTACGGAATGACCTCAGATTCATCAGAGTTGGGGGCAGGTGCCTTTGCCAGCTGAGCCATCTTGCCATCTCTGCTTTGTTTGTTTGTTTGTTTCCTTTTTTTATTTTATTTTCTGAGACAGGGTTTCTCTGTGTAGCCCTGGCTGTCCTGGAACTCACTCTGTAGTCCAGGCTGTAATTTAAAAAAAAAAAAAATTAAGAACCAAGGAATTTAGGTTGCATTCATTTCAATTAAGTGTCGTTTTTCTTTTTGACATTTCTGCTCTAAGAAATGTTAAGATAATTTGTTCTGTGTGATAGACGTATAACCCCGCTGCATGTCAGTAGTGAGGGATTCTGTGCATTTTATCCAGAGTTTGCCCTATGTATTAGGGGCTGCTAGTGCAGCCCAGTGCTAAGCATTTCGGCATGCACAAGGCCTCAGTCAGTGTGTGCATATGCACACACACTGGCACACTTGTATACAGACTGACACACATGTACAAAGACACACACTGGCACACTTGTACACACTGACCCACGCACACACACAAATACACATGTTCAAGTTTTCTAAAAAAATTATAGCCATGTTGACTTTTAGTCACTACAAAATCCTGTCATATATCTTAAAGTGGATTGAACCCACTACGTAGCCCAGGCTGGCCTCCAAATGGCCATCCTCCTGCCTCAGTCTCCCAGGGGCTAGGATAACAGCACTGTGCCACCACACCTGGCTAATAGACATTTTCAAAACACAAAAGGAAGAAAAGCGATTCCCATATCTTCAACATTCACACATTCAGGTTAGGTTAGTTTTGTTTGTTTGAAGGTGGATCTTACTATATTGCCCAGCTGGTCTCCAGTTCCTGATATCCTTCTGCCTCAGAACTAGGACTGTCAAGTATACACCAAAACGGGCCAGCATCCACAACTGATTGTTTATAGTTGTGGTTTGAAGCAAGGTCTTACACTATAGCCCAGGCTGGCCTGGGATGTATGACATTTCTAGTCAGTCCTAACCATGCATGGCCCCATCCATGTTTAACTGCAAATTTGATGTTACCATGTTTTCTTCTTCTTGCCATTTTTTTTTTTTTTCTCATGCTAAGGAGAGGCCTTGTGCTCTCAAGTTGGAGAGACAGCATGGAGGCTAGCTGCATCTGTAACCCCAGTTCCAGGGGACCTGACACCCTCTGGCCTGTACAAATATTAGGCACATATGTGGTGCACAGACATACAAGCAGACAGAATATTCATACACATAAAATAATTTTTAAAAAAAGCAAAAATCAGGACCTAAGAAAATCTGTTCCTGATTCTTTTAGGGTTTGTTTGTATTTTATCAAGTCAGGGTTTCTCTGAGTAGCCCTGGCTGTCTTGGAACTCACTCTGTAGACTAGGCTGACCTCAAACTCAGAAATCTGCCTGCCTCTGCCTCCCAATTGCTGGGACTAAAGGCGTGCGCCACCACTGCCTGGCTTCTTATTTATTACCTGAAATTCTTCAGTTAAAAGAGAGAGAGAGGGTGCAAAGGGGGGAGGAGAGAGGAGAAAGAGATGCAGAGAATCTAGGTTTGACTTCTAGTACCCACAGCCATGTGTGACTTCAGAATTTCAGTTTCTAGAGGATCTGATGCCCTCTTCTGACCTCTGTGGGCACCAGGAACACATATACATACATGCAGGCAAAACATTTATACACATAAACCTAAAATCTAAAACAAAAATTAAGACTTTAAGAAAGAGAGCCTTCTCTCCTCCGGGCTGTTTGTGCATGGTCCGTACAGGAACTGCAGGCCATGTGGGCTCACTCTCCCTTAACTGAGCAGTTCTGAGTCAGCTCCTTGCCCTAATCAGTAAACCACAGTGTTGCCCCATGGGATACATAGAGACGCCCTTTCCTGGCCTGCAGAGGCAGACAGAGGGAAGATGCTTCACAACAGTAAGACACATAACAGGCTGACGGGTTAGCTCAGGACAGTGCTTGCTTAGCATGCAGGAGGCCCAGGTACAATGCCCAGTCCCTGGGCTGGTTGTGATTCATGCAGATCATTAAGCAGATCAGTAAACAAGGAAGCATGGAGGCCATAACCACAGCAATTGGGACACCAGCCCCATGGCCACCACCACTTGCACACCAACCTGCCAGTCTTGCTTTTTTATATTTTGACCCAAGCTTTGTTCCATAGCCTGGGACTCACACAACCTTCCTGTTCAACTTCTTGAGCTGAGATCACAGGCCTGGCCCCAGCAGTGGAAGCGGTGGAAGTGAGACGGCCCAGCGGGACTTGCTATCAATGCTGAGACCTGAGTTCGAAGCTCTTCCACCCCAGGGTGGAAGGAGAGAACTGGCTCTGGCAAGGTGTTCTATGACCACCAAACATGCCATGGCATGTATGCACCCACCACCCCCACAAAACAAATAAATAAACGTAAAAGTAAATAAAAAGAGCTATCGGAAAAGAGAGACTAGGTTGCACCTGCCTGAAACACCGGCATGCAGATGAAGGCAGAGGCAGGAGGATCATGAAAACTTGAGGCCAGCCTTATGTCCGAAACAAGTTCCAGGCCAGTCAGAGCTACAGAGCAAGACTTAGTTAATAGAAAGACAGACAGACAGATAGAATGGTTGAATTTGGGCTGGAGAGACGGCTCAGCCGTTAAAAGTGCATCTTCACTGTGGTTCACAACTGGCTGTAACTCCAGTTCCAGGAGATCTAATGCCCTCCTCTGACTTCAAGCATACACCTGTGACACATGTCAGCAAAACAGTCACATGAATGAATAAATAAATCTAAAAACATTTTAAATACATTTCAGAGCTGGGACAGTGTCTCTGTGAGTAAAATGCTTACCAAACAATTCTGGAAACCTGAATTCTGATCCAGCACCCATGTAAAAGCCAGTCATGATGAGCTAGATGGTAGTGGATCATGCCTTTAATCCCAGCACTTGGGAGGTAGAGCCAGGCAGATCACTGAGTTTGAGGCTAACCTGGTTTACAGAATGAGTTCCAGGACAGCCACGGCTATACAGAGAAATCCTGTATCTTAGTCAGGGTTTCTATTTCTGCACAAACATCATGACCAAGATGCAAGTTGGGGAGGAAAGGGTTTATTCAGCTTACACTTCCATGCTGCTGTTCATCACAAAAGGAAGTCAGGACTGGAACTCAAGCAGGTCAGGAAGCAGGAGCTGATGCAGAGGCCATGGAGAGTTGTTTCTTACTGGCTTGTTTCTCCTGGCTTGCTCAGCTGGCTTTCTTATAGAACCCAAGACTACCAGCCCAGGGATGGCACCACCCACAAAGGGCCCTCCCCTCTTGATCACTAATTGAGAAAATACCTTACAGCTGGATCCCATGGAGGCATTTCCTCACCTGAAGCTCCTTTCTCTGTGATAACTCCAGCTTGTGTCAAGTTGACACAAAACCAGCCAGTACACCCTGTGTAGTCAAACCAAACCAAACCAAAACAAAACAAAAAAACCAGGTCTGTCATGTCAGCAACACACGGGTACTGGGAACTGAATTCTGGGCCTCCGGAAGAGCAGCCAGTGCCTATAAACCTCCAGCCCCAAGATGATGTTTTAATGCAATGGTTTCAAAGAGCCTGGAGAGATGATTCGGTGGTTAAGAGAACTTGTTACTCCTGCAGAGGACTTGGGTTCATTTCCAGGACCCACGTGATGATCTTCCATCACCCACAACTCCTGTTTTAAAGAAACCAACATCATCTTCTGGTCTCTGTGGGCACCAGGCACTCAGGTGATACATTTAGATACAAGCAGACAAAACATCCATAGATACAAAAGAGTTTTAAAAACAAAAGATAAAACATCCCTACATGCACCTGTGCTGGGTAAACATCTTGGTTTATTTCCTTGGTTTTGAAGTGCGGGGGGGGGGGGGGGGAAGCAGAGGCCACAGATATGCTAATCAATCGCTGCACTGCTAATTATTCGCTGTGTAAACTGCTCTTCATCTCTGTTCTGGGTGTAACGGAAAAGGCTAAGTATCTAGTAAATCCTAATGGGAGTTCACACTTGTATGAGATAGAGGCTAGAAGTCACATTTCCTGTGACTCCAAATCTATAAGCAAATAGCCTAGCAGTGTGACAGAGCTTCAGACTTAGTATGAAGTCTGTTGGATCTAGTGCAGGAATTCTGTCCAAACTTAGAGCTTGTAAAAGTTACTGAGTAGCAGTGTGGCCTCCCAGGAGCAGGCAGGATTATGCTCCTTGGAGATGCTGAGCTGCCTCAGCAATTGGAGGCAGGGTGGAAAGCACCACAGTGTGTAGCAGATACTGCCCAGGTCCAAGCATGGGTTCTGAGGATGTGGTGCCAAGGTTAGTACCAGTCCCCCTCCACTGCTGAAACAGGAGTCAGAAACGTTAGCCCATCTGGGTTTCAGCAAGACCAATGAGATTAGGAGAAATGTCCTGGGCCATGTACTGGGGGCTTGGGGGTGGGGGTGGGAGATGGGGGGGGCAGTGGGGAAGGGGAGGCAGGTCAACTGAGGCTGGGTAGATGGCTCAGCAGTGAGGAGCATGAATGGGAGAGGCTTGGTCTCTGGGCCAGGCAGGTGGAAGAGGGAGTGAATTTTCCAGAGGGAGCGTAACAGGGCAGGTGCTGTCTTCATTTTGATTTGAGATTAGTTGTTTACATTTCCTCTTTCTTTTTTTTTTTTTTTTTTTTAAAGATTGATTTTATTTATATGAGTACACTGTAACTGTCTTCAGACACCAGAAGAGGGCATCATACTCCATTACAGATGGTTGTGAGCCACCATGTGGTTGCTGGGAATTGAACTCAGGACCTCTGGAAGAGCAGTCAGTGCTCTTAACCCCTAAGCCATCTCTCCAGCCCCATTTCCTCTTTCTTTCTTTCCTTCCTTCCTTCCTTCCTTCCTTCGTCCTGGGAAAGAGTTTAGATAACATCTAAACCTAAATATTAGCCTCAAACCTGTATAGCAGAGGCTAGCCTTAAACTCCTGATCTGATCTTCCTACCCACAGGGAATACCACACCCTCACCCGAAAACTGCCCTGTTCTGAAGATTAGATAGGGCTCACACTATGCTACTGAGCTATACCACAATCCCTTTGTATATTTTTTGAGACAGGATCTAGGTAAGTTTCCCAAGATTTGATTGCAGTCTGTAGTCCAGGCTAGCCTTTTGTTTGCAATACCACAGGCCTCTTGGATAGCTGGGCATGAACCATGCCTTCAGACCTGGTTCATCATACTATTTACTGTTTATCATGAAAAAAAAAAAAAAAAGGCTAGGCTGGGGAGTGTAGTCAGGTGGCACACCTATGCTCAAGGCCCTGGATTCAACCTCAACACGTCTTTAAAGTGTTCTTTTTATAGAAGTTGTTCAGTCCTCTCAGAAAAAAATCAAACCAGCTGAGTTCTCTGTGTGGTCCTGGAAGACACCCCACCCAACCCAGCATCAACCATCTCAAGGCCCTTTGGAGCTCCCTCACCAGTGTGTTTCCCCCTGAGCTTTAACTGGGGAGTGTTGACAAACATCTCCATCTCGGGCATATTTTTAGATTTTACTGTTTAATGATAGGTAATAGGTATTCTAGAATGTGGTCATTTCCAGTTGAGGGTCACCTGATCAGGGACAATGACCCCTAACATGTTGAGTCAGCATGTACTTTGGACTAACTGGGAATAATTTGTTTCCTCGTTCTTTGGGAAATTACACAGCAATCAAAAGACAACCCTGTGGGAGGCAGGGGACCTCACTGGCCAGTCAGAGACCAGCTACCTAAGACCTTTATTCAAAACGGAAAAGCGTAACAGTAGTTAAAGACAATTATGGGGGGCTGGAGAGATGGCTCAGAGGTTAAGAGCACCAACTGCTCTTCCAGAGGTCGTGAGTTCAATTCCCAGCAGCCACATGGTGGCTCACAGCCATCTGTAACGGGATCTGATGCCCTCTTCTGGGGTGTCTGAGGACAGCTACAGAGTACTCATATTAAAAAGAAAAAGATAATTATGGGAAGGTCTGGTCTGGCCTGCTGAGAGACGATGTCCTCCTCCTTGAGCAGAGCTAAGGACACTGCCTGTGCCTGTTGTCGTGGCATGGCCAGAACAGCTCCCAACAAGCCCTGACTTGGCACAACTCGAGAACTCAATGCTTCTCTTAATGTTCATTTAAGGACCTTTCCAAGTCATTGATGTGGTGTGTGCTTATAGATGTTTTGTCTACATGTATGTTCGTGTACCATGTGCATGCCTGGTACCCTCAGAGACAGAAGAGGAGAATGTACTCCCTTCAAATTGACAGACAGTGGGCATCACCCATGTGGGTGGTAGGAATCGAACCTGGGTCCTCTGGAAGAGCAGCCAGCTCTTAGCCACTGAACCATCTTTTCAGCTACCCCCACACCATTTGTAAACCATTGAGTCCAGTCAGTGCTGCCCACACACCCATGTTTGTGGGGCCATCTACTTAAACATGGAAAATCTACCAGGGACAACGCCTTTTGGGTAGTTGAGATGGCTCAGCTAGTAAACACATTTGTCTCCACACCTGAGACCCAAGTTCAGTCCCCAAGACCCACATGGTGGGAGAAGAGATCTGACTGCTAATTTGTCCTCTGACTTCCACAGGTGCCCCTATGAACACACACACACACACACACACACACACATACACACACACACTTGTAGACCCGATTCTCTATACTCTAGAAGCCTTCAGTTACCAATAGCTCCTCTGCTAGGTGTGGAGTCTTGTGAGCCACTCCCGTGTGTACTTCTTTTTATTCTAGAATTTCTAGTCACTTTCTTATTCCTACCAACCCCTACTGCTGGGAACTAAGCCCAGGACCTACACCCCTGTTTCCTGATAGCACTTTTTAAAGTCAATTAATATTTTTAGATTATGTGTATATATGTGTGTGCAATGGGTGTGTGCAGGTAAATTCAGGTGCCCATGGAGACCAGAGACATCAGATCATCCTTTAAGAAAAGGATCTTATAACCCAGGCTGGCATAGAACTTACCATATAGCCCAGGCTAGCTTTGAATAAAGACGATCCTCCTGCCTCAGTCTCCCAAGTGCAGTGGTTATAGGTGGGGACCACCACACCTGACTGTGGTGTGAGTTTCTTAACTGAAAAATCATCTTTTATTGTGCCTGCCGCCAGCACCCCTGAGACAGGATTCCCTAGTGTGTTGTACTCAGGCTTGGCTCAAAACAGTTGTTTTTTCAAGAGTGCAGCCCTTTGAGAATCACCAGCCAAAGCTGTTTCTAAGCAGGGTGTGGTGGCAAATGCCTAAAATCGCAGTACTCTGAAAGCAGAGACAGAAGGATCAGGAATTTGTGGGCACTGTACCTCACATTGTGAGGGGCTGGAGATGGGCTCAGCAAGCCACAGCTGCTCTTCCCATTCCCGTTGTCACATGGATATGCTCAGGACCACCTGTAAGTCAGCTCCAGGGGATCCAATTCCCTCTTCTGGCCTCCACAGGCACTAGACTCGTGTGATGCACATAAACAGACACAAGCACACACATTACACATAAAAAACAGATGCATAAAAACAAACACAAATCAGACATACAAAGCATGAAGCTGTGTGTGAAGCCTGCGCACTTCCTTTAGTCTATCATCTTTCTTTCTACCCCTCATCACAGCACCAGTGATCAGCAGCTCAAGGTTGCTTGGAGCACATCACAAGCAGTGTGTTCAAAAATGTCCCCCAAAGCAGGGCAGTGGTGGCGCATGCCTTAAATCCCAGCACTCGGGAGGCAGAGGCAGGTGGATTTCTGAGTTCTAGGCCAGCCTGGTCTACAGAGTGAGTTCCAGGACAGCCTGGGCTATAAAGAGAAACCCTGTCTCGAAAAACAAAAAAACAAAACAAAAATGTCCCCCAAAGGGCTGGAGAGAGGGCTCAGTGATTGAGAGCACTGACTGCTTTAACAGAGGTCCTGGGTTCAATTCCCAGCAACCACATGGTGGCTCACAACCATCTGTAATGGGATCTGATGCCCTCTTCTGGTGTGTCTGAAGACAGAGACAGTGTACTCACATACATAAAATAGATAATTCTTTTTAAAAATGTCTACCAAAGGACTGTGCAGAGCCACAGGCCCACAAACAACATCCAAACCAGCTTTATTGTCTTGGTACCAGGGTTTCTTCACCACCCCAATGAAATGACTCAAAGACCACACTCACAGGCTCAGTGGTGCCCTCAGACTGGGACATGCTGCCATGACCTCAGCCAGGAATCATAAACTTTTCTCAACATTGACAGTAAATCTCTGGCTGACTTCCTGCTTAGTGCCTAGAACAGCCTGGCAGGTAAGAGTCAGGTGACAAAGCCAACCCCACCTGCCTGGCATCAGAAGATGTATGTGCAATACTACCAAGCAATGGTTTAACCAGGAACAGGGAAGGTGACTCCGGCTAAATGGAGATCTGCTAAGAATGAAAGGCAAGAGCTGGGCAGTGGTGGTGCACGCCTTTAATCCCAGCACTTGGGAGGCAGAGGCAGGTGGATTTCTGAGTTGGAGCCTGGTCTACAGTGAGTTCCAGGACAGCCAGGGCTACACAGAGAAACCCTGTCTCGAAAAACCAAAAAACAAAAACGAGAGAGAGAGAGAGAGAGAGAGAGAGAGAGAGAGAGAGAGAGGCAAACAGGTAATTGCCAGCCAACCAAAGTGAGAGAGCAAAGATGCCCAGAACCACAGGAATAGGAAGTGGGGCTTATGTTTGCCTGTTTTGCTCACGTAAAGGAGTTTGTCCTGAGGTTTGGAAGGGCTGCTAGTATAGTAGACTTTCCCATAGAACTTGCTTCCTGACCTCGCTGAAGGACATCAATCACTTACTACATGACCACTAGCTATCCATATTCTTTTAGTTGTTGTTTGTTTTAAAAGGGGGGGAGGGGCTTGGGAAAACCAAGTCTCACATAGCCCAGGCTAACTCTTAAAAATCAGTATTCAGCTAATGATGACCTTGAACTTCCGATCCTCCTGGTTCCAACTCCTGAGTACATGGGTCACGGGCTTGTGTGACCACTCCTGGTTTTATGCAGGACTGGGAATCAAACCTAGGACTTTGTGAATACTAGACAAGCAGTATACCAATTGAACTACATCCCTGTTGGGTTCTCTAGAGGAAGAGAACTTACAGAATTATAGAGTGAATATGTATGTGTATTCACACACACACACACACACACACACACACACACACGGGGTATTTATTAGAATGGCTCATAGGCTGTGGTTCCAATAATGTATCAATAGCTGTCTACCAACAGAAAGTTCAAGAATCCAGTCTTTAGCCAGGCACACATCTTTAGGTGGTGCACATCTTTAATCCCAGCACTCGGGAGGCAGACGTGGTGGATTTCTGAGTTCGAGGCCAGCCTGGTCTACAGAATGAGTTCCAGGACAGCCAGGGCTACACAGAGAAACCCTGTCTCGAAAAACAAAAAGTAAAAATATTATTTTTATTAATAGTCATTCCTAAGATTTTAACTGTATGTAAGGGCAATTAGCATCTAGGCTGGTCATGGTGACCCACAGTTCTCTAGCCTAGGGGGAAGCATCACGTGGAAAGACCAGATAGGTCCAAGGAGAAGCTCAGAGTCTGCCTAGCTTCCAGCCTGCTCCAGCAGATTGCCTTTGAGGGGAAGTTGGGTGGAAGGATGGTGGTGTCTGTGTTTGCTCCACTTCCCGTGTGTAGATAAGGGCTGATAGAGGTGATGAAGATAGTGTGTTGGAGAAGTCTTTTATTTGTTTTGTTGGTTTGTTTGTTTTTGAGACACTGTTTCTCTGTGTAACAGCCCTGGCTATGTAGCTCTGGCTGCTGGAACTCCCTATGTAGAGCAGGCTGGCTTTGAACTCACAGAGGTCAGCCTGCCTCTACATCCCACTGCTGGATCAAAGGCATGTGCCGCCACACCAGGCCTTTTTTTTTTTTTTTTTTTGGACAAGGTCTTGCATGGCTAAGAACTAGCTACACAGCTGAAGATGACCATGGACTTCTGATCTTCCCACCTGTACCTCCCAAGTGCTGAGATTACAGGCATGCCCCATGCCGAGGTGAGCAGTCCCAGGACTGCACATCTGAGGCAGGTACTCTGCCAAATGAGTACATCCCAAGCCCCATGTGACTCTCACCCTGACTGTGGTTCAAACTTAGGTCTTGAACCTGGATGGCACCAGACCAGAGGTCTGACCACCCCAGGGTGGGGGCAGTTTAAATTTGGACCATGGAAGGAAGAAGGAAGAACAAGAAGACCTTTGGATAAGTGAATAGTTGACCATTTACAGGAATGATTGACCGATTAGGAAGAGATGCCAATGGTTAGGGAAGGGCAGGTGAGGTACTGAATAGGCTCTGTAAGTGACTCTAGGCAGGTTGTCACTCATACCTGAATACTAAGCCCTTTAAAGATACATATTTGTATGTGTGAATATTACATATCTTACTCTCTGTGAGCATAAGAAGTACGCTTATTTGCCTATACTTGAGGAGTGTGTAACAGAGTGATCAAGCTGGTCAAAGTTAACTTTTAAGTATTTTTTATGCCTTTAGAAATCTTTTTCTACAGTTAAAGTTTATTTTATTCACATAAGTGTTTTGCCTGCATGTGTGTCTGTGCAACACAGGTATTCCTAGTGCCACAAAGGCCAGGAGAAGGGGTTGAATACTGTCTTAGTCAGGGTTTCTATTCCTGCACAAAACATCATGACCAAGAAGCAATTTGGGGAGGAAAGGGTTTATTGAGCTTACATGTCCACACTGCTGTTCATCACCAAAGGAAGTCAGGACTGGAACTCAAGCAGGTCAGGAAGCAGGAGCTGATGCAGAGGCCATGGGGGGATGTTACTTACTGGCTTGCTTCTCCTGGCTTGCTCAGCTGACTTTCTTATAGAACCCAGGACTACCAGCCCAGGGATGGCACCACCCACAATGGGCCTGCCCCTCTTGGTCAGTAATTGAGAAAAGGCCTTACAGCTGGATCTCATGGAGGCATTTCCTCAACTGAAGCTCCTTTCTCTGTGATAACTCCAGCTTGTGTCAAGTTGACACACAAAACCAGCCAGTACAGATACCCTGCAACTGGAGTTACAGATGGTTGTAAGCCATCAGTTGAGAGCTAGGAACCAAACCTGGGTCTTGTTTTGGTTTGGTTTGGTTTATTTTCAAGATAGGGTTCCTCTGTGTAGTCCTGGATATCCTGGAACTCATTCTGTAGACAAGGCTGGCTTCGAACTCACAGATCTGCTAGCCTCTACTTCCTGAGTGTTGAAATTAAAGGCATGTGCCACCACCACCACCTGGCACCTCCAGAATCTTAATCATTTCTATCCCCAAGATATGGTATCCCCAGTCAAGAGTTATTATAAGTGATTATATACAGTATACACACCCATCAGAGTAAGAAGTTCAAAGTTTTGGCAGGGTGTATGTAATTTGAAAAACTTTTAGAGGCAGAGATCTCTGTGAGTTCAAGACCAGTCTTGGTAAACAGTTGCTTTCGGGCCAGCCAGCCTACAGAGTAAGATCCTGTCTAAACAAAAAACAGACAAAGCATGCTCTTTTTCCAGATGACCCAGGTTTGATCAGCACTACTACTGTCTATAAATCCAGTTCCAGGGGATCTGACTCCCTCTCCTGGCCTCTATGGGATTTGCATCCATGTGTCCGCATGCAGACAAATTGTCCATACACATAGACAATTTTTGTGTTTTGTTTTTGTTTTCCATGACAGGGTCTCACTATGCAGCTCTGTGTGTGCCTCCTCACCCAGCTGAAACATTCTTTTAAAGTTGAGTGATTTTAATTTGTTATTTAATGCACGTGTGTGTTGTGTGTGCTTGTGAGCTTGTGTGTGTGTATGCTTGTGTTTGTGTGTGTGTGCTTGTGTTTGTGTGTGTGCTTGTGTCTACCAAGTGGGTTCTGGTGATCAAACTCAGGTCACCAGGCTTGGTGCAAATGTTACTGGCAGACTGCATCCCCAGCCCTTATTGTACTTTTGCTAATGTTTACCGAATTCCTTCCTGGTTCTCCCATCTTGGCAGTTAGAGGTGGGACAGCTTCAGAGAGAAGAAGCCAATCCGAGGATTAATGGAGGTTGGGAAAAACCAGCTTTCCTGTTAGAGGGACGCGGTGCTAAGAGTGTTCCCGGGCTACGTAAGAAATAGATCCCTTTGTCTGTGATCACCTGTGACTAAATAATCCGGCCTAAAACTAACGATTTATGATTTATTTTATGCATACAAGCATTTTAACCTGCATGGCACGTGCACCATGTGTGGGCCTGGTGCCCAGACAAACATGGCAGCAAAACACCCATACACATAAAATTGAAACTTATTTAAAATTTAAAAAAAGGTGATGTCAGTTTGGTGTCCCCAGCGACCACAAATTGCCCGCAGTTCTTCAGGGAAGAACAGGGCCTCCCAGGCCCTCTAACTCCAGGCCAGGACGGCCAATGCTTGTGCTGCCAACCACAGCTTCTGCGAACTCACATGTGAAGCAGCTCTGTCGTGTCCAGTAAAAAAGACATGTGATTTTTTTTTTTGAGCTGGGATATCTTGTGTTCCATGCAGGCCTCAAACTGTAACTGAGGACAGTGCTGAACTCCTGATCTTCCTGCCTCTACTTCCCAAATGCTGGGCTATAAGCAAGCATCACCATGCCTGCTACGTGTTGGGCACTGAGCCAGACACAAACACATTTTTGAGACAAGAGTTTACAGTTCAGGATGTCCCCTTACTGGAGTGCAGGAATTACCACCGTCCTCAGCTCCCTGAGACACTTCCTGTGCTTGTAGACCAGGGACCCATAGCCGGTACCTTCCTCATCTTTCCGAGAGAGGGTTTCACTGTGTAGCCCTAGCTGTCCTGAAACTCTGTAGACCAGGCTGGTCTCAAATGTTAAGAGATCTCTGCCTCTGTCTCCCAAGTGCTGGGATTAAAGGTGTGCACCACCACTGCTGGGTCTACTGCACACCATCTTTTTTAAAAAAAAAAAAAAAAAAACGGACTGGAGAGATGGCTCAGTGGTTAGGAGCACTGACTGCTCTTCCAGAGGTCCTGAGTTCAATTCCTAACAACCACATGGTGGCTCACAACCATCTGTAATGGGATCTGATGCCCT
>JADRCH010000341.1:1283467-1343742 GCA_019843965.1 Rhynchomys soricoides | reverse complement strand
GATGCGGGCACGCGGCTGGGGACGCCTGCCTCGGCGGCTGCTGCTGCTGCTGGTTCTGTGCGTGCAGGTGAGCGAGCGGGGCGCGCGGCGGCGACGGGCGCGGACGGGGCGCACCGGGCCGGGCCATTCCTCCGGGCCGGGCGGCGCACAAGCGGCCGCGGTCCTAGGAACGGCGCGAGGGTGGGGGCGGGGCGGAGGCTCGGCGACCCCGGCCCGCGCCTCCCGGCACTCTGCGCTGCCTTATTTTTAGGCGACGCGGCCCATGGGCTATTTCGAGCTGCAGCTGAGCGCGCTGCGGAACGTGAACGGGGAGCTGCTGAGCGGCGCCTGCTGTGACGGCGACGGCCGGACGACGCGCGCGGGGGGCTGCGGCCGCGACGAGTGCGACACGTACGTGCGCGTGTGCCTTAAGGAGTACCAGGCCAAGGTGACGCCCACGGGGCCCTGCAGCTACGGCTACGGCGCCACGCCCGTGCTGGGTGGCAACTCCTTCTACCTGCCGCCGGCGGGCGCTGCGGGGGACCGAGCGCGCGCGCGGTCTCGGACAGGCGGCCACCAGGACCCGGGCCTCGTCGTCATTCCCTTTCAGTTCGCCTGGCCGGTACGTGCGCCCCTCCCCCGCACCCAGCTTCCCTGCGCGCCTGGGCGCCCGCAGCGGTCCCTTCAGCACCTGCGGCCGCGCGTGTGCGGGCCGCGCGCGCCCAGACGGGGCGGGGCCGGCAGGGGGCGCCGCGCCGCGGGCGGGCCAGGGGCGCGTGCTCTTGCGACCAGGTTCGCGCCTGGCCACGTGGGCGCGCGGGGTTCCCAGGGGCCGATCGGCTTGGGGTCGCGGCGGGGCGGGGTGGCCAAGGTCCGCGTGCACGGCGGCCCTCGGAGTGTGCCTACGTCTCCCTGCGCGTGTCAGTGCGTGGGGAGGTGCGAGGCGCCTGCGGCCCGGCAGGCTGTGCAGGCATGTGCGCTGCGCGTGCTGGGGCTGGTCCGGGGCAGGCCCTGGCGGAGCCGTCCGGGCCCGCGGCCAGCCTGCTCCTGCCCTGCAGTTTCCTGGATGCCCGGGGGCACGGACAGGCGCCTGGGACCAGCGCAGGGATGGTCTGATTGTGTGTGTTGGCAGAAGCTGCTACAGATGGAAAGACCCCCCTCCGAAAGGGAAGAGACACTAACTAGGCTCCAAGTTGTAACCCTCTGTGGCACCGCTGTTTGTGGATGTTTTATTTTGCTTGTTAGTTTCTGGAATTGGGAAGCATCCTGTCTGTTTAGGGGTGGTCAGGTCAGGGCATGCTAGGAGGAAGGGTGGTGGGGATTCAGCTTTGGGGGAGACAGGTTCCATGCCTGTGGTGGAAAGGCCTGGGAGCAGGGAACCTTGTGACGCTTGCTTTGTTCACTTTCTGGACCTGGCTCGTGCCCTTACCTGATTGTCTGTAGGTGTGAAATTAGGTAGGTGAAGATGTGAATGTGGATATGGACATAGTCTTGAGAACCAGGCCAAAAACAGCTGGTAAGGGTGGGTCTGGAGGCCTGGGACTAGGGAGTAGAGTGGGGCTTCAGGCAATGACCCAAGAGCTTTCCTAACTGAGGATTTGCGCTTGGTCCAGCAACCAAGAGCCATGCATGGGGTGGGAGTGGGTCTGCCTGGTGGCTTGGTCCTGAAAGAGACTTTCGGTTGGCAGTCCAGGCATGGGTGAGCAGGATTTGCCCTGCTCTGCTCTTGCTCTGAGCCCTGTACAACTATTTCTTCCAAGGCTTCAGCCCCATATGTAGGTTATCCTTGCCTAGCCAGGTATCCTTGACCCTGGGGGTTTGTGATAGGAAGTTTATCCCTGAGATGGAAAAAGGCAGGGGCAGGCATGGGAGGTGCCCTAGGCAGTTACTATTGGCCCTCCCCCCTCGCCCCCACAGCAGCACAGCAGGCAGGTCTGAGCAGGGCCGACAGCCTGTCATCTGCACTTGGGCCCAAGCCAGCGTGGCTCCAAATCGCTACCTGAGGATGTGTTTTCTGCTCGAGTTGGCAGCAGTGGGTATGGGGGCAGGGAGGGCCTGGAGGAATGTGGCGGGCCAACGCGTGTCCCTTGTGGCTCTTTGCCCCGCTGGCCAGCCGGTTGGTGTGGAACGGGATGGGACAGGCCCTTGCCTTTCTTCGAGTCTGGGTACTTGGTCTTGGGGACAAGACTTTCCTCAGACGCCTCAGGAGTAGGCAAATTTCTGGCCTGAATGAAAGCTTGGAGGTTAAAGGGTATCTTGTGTTTGGTGGGCAGCTCTGGTTCCCCTTCTCCCATCTTGCTGCATGACCTGGCTGCCAGGCATGGAGCGGGCACTGTGATGCCAGTACCTTGGTATTTCCGCTCTTTGGCAACAGCCCTGTGGCCATGCTGCTTGATTTGCCACAAGTTCATCTCTGTCCCGTAAGCCAGTGTACATTTGGAATCCAGATGACCACTGGAGCATTTGGTTCCTGGGGACAGCAAGAACCAGCTGGGACTTGGGTTCCTTGGGTTGGTGGAGGGCCTGGTGGAAAGATGGGACGGTGTGAGAGGTAGACTTCTCCTATGCCTGCACCAAGGTGGCTGTGGCTTCGTATCTGTCTCTGAGCCTCTGTGAGTGGATTCTTCAATGTGGAAATCTGCAGCCACCCCCATCAGTTGGGCGTGTTGCAGATGGCCTCAGGAGATGTACATTTTTTTTCCCTGGAGTGGCTCTGGTGCCTGCCTATACCTAGCAGCGGGGAGGCCATGTTCACCACGCATGCTTGAGCTCTGTGGGCTGAACAGATGGTTGATGGAGAGTTCTGAAAAGAGCAGGACCTTTCCTTTGGGGTCCGGTGGATGGCATGTTCAGGAGGTCTCCACTGACTAAATGAGGAGCGAGGTAGTTGCTGGCCTGTCTAGTGGGGCTCTACTTGGGAAAGGCTGCCACAAGAGAAGAGGTCTCTACAACAGGTCTTTTGCCTGACCAGCTTGCCTTTTGAGCCCAGGGTGCAGCCCTGTTCCAGTCTGCTTCCTTGGTGGCAGGCCAGTGATGGTTGCACCATCAGAGCTGGAAGGCTGGTGGCATGGTGGAGTGTGGGTTCCATAGTGCTTCTCGGGTCGTGAGTGAGAGAGAGGTGGGTCTGAGGTAGACCTGGTTTCCCAGGCTAGAAGAGCTGATGGCAGCAGTCCTGTAACCTGGTTCCTCTCCCCTGAGACAGACACAGTGCCTTTTTCACTGGGACTCCTGAAGCTAGCTGAGGCTGTAGGATGCCCAGCATGTCCAGTACTGAAGTCCCCAGTGTAGCTTTGTCCTGCATCCGTCCTTCCTCTCCCCCTACTGGCTGTCCAGCACATGGCCGGCTGTGTACTTGAGGGAGGTAAGGCACGGTGGTTAGGGGAGGATGGAGGGCTGAAGGTTGTTGCAGGTGGTCTCAGCAGAGGGTGCTGGAACAGATCTGGGAGCACGGACAGAGGGCCTGACCCTATCTAGAATGTGTGCCTTGCGTGAACACCAAAGGACCACACTGCCCTCGTTCCTTTTGGGACTGGAATGGGCACTTCCTGCTAAGTCACACGCCTCCCACAGCATCCCCATAAGACCAAGAGTCCTCCTTGGTTGGACCTAGGGGCTTTGTTCTGTACCTGACTGTCTCAAAAGGTTGGGCACCTTTTTTTTTTTTAAAAAAAAAAAAGATTTATTTAATGTATGTGAGTACACTGTACTCTGTCTTCAGACACACCAGAAGAGGGCATCAGATCCCATTACAGATGGTTGTGAGCCACCATGTGGTTGCTGGGAATTGAACTCAAGACCTCTGAAAGAGCAGTCAATGCTCTTAACCGCTGAGCCATCTCTCCTGCCCCACAGGATGGGCATCTTGATCCAGGCAACATTGTATTCGGTATAGTAGGGCCCTCCATAGACAGCAACACGAGGGCCCAATGAGGTAGAAAGTGCTAACCTGGCCAGTGGAGGATTCAGACATGGAAGGGGTTGGGGCCTTTATCCCTGGGCCCACAGGAGTGAATGGAAAACAGAGCTATAGTGTGGTGGGTGAGGGGTGGGTGCTCTACATGTCAGTTGGCAGGAAAGGTACTGTCGTGGTGTCTGAATGGGCTGGACCACTGAGAGATCCTGGGGAGCCAGGCAAAGCCCTGAACTAGTAGTCCCTGTCCATACACCCCAATCTGAGCTGGGTGTCACATATCCATCCTCATCCTGGGCTAGCTATGAGGCATGTATAGTAGACTACGAGGCATGTAAGGGGCCACACTGGCTGCTTCTCTCTTCACAGTAGGAGCCTGGGTTTCCCAGGAGTGGGTGAGCAGCACACCTAGGCTAGGCTTCGTCTGGTCTCTGATGTGGGGTGCGCCTGTCCAAGCTCTGGCATGGGTTGGCCTACTGTCTCTTCCTGTGGTCCAGAGACCTGGAGCTTAAGAGGTTTATCCCTGGGGTGACAATGGTGACAGAGGCCTAGGCCTCTCCAAAGCTCTGGTTTCAGGAAATGTGTCTGTGCTTGGGGCTCTGGACATTGGCAGCAAGTGCTGAGCTCTGTCAGGGGCCAAGATAGGCAGCTAGAGTACCTGAGGCTGGGCTGCTGAGTACCCTGGCTATGGGGCAGGCGGCAGGCCTGGTTCTCAATCTGCCTTTCCTGTGTCTGTCTGCTGTCTTTTCAGCTCTAAGTGCTAGGTGAGGGGATTATAGTCACACTTGGAGTGTGACCAGACAGCGATGGGGGTGTGTCTGGGGCCAGGCTTTGGAAGAGGCTGTACTATATAGAACTCCAGAGGCTGTTAGGCAGGTGGCCTGAGGACTGCCCTAGGAGGAGGGACCAGGATTTTCTCTCTACTTCTGGAGAGCCCGGGCAGGTGGTAGCCCTGCCTCTCCCGTAGTCCTCCAGCTTTCCCAACCCCCACCCACTCCAAGAGCCCCAAGATCCTATAGGCTTCCAGCCCAGTCGCCCTTGTCCCTCTGTCAACTAGTAGGATTTGGCTTCCCAGGCAGGGGTGCACACAGCCATTTGTAGTGAGGGATGTGGTATGGGGGAAGGGAGGAGCTGGGGGGGCCACTGTGGCAGGTGGGGAGAAGCCACAGGTGCCGCCTGCCTGCTGGCTCAGGTTCTCCCTAGATGACTTCCTGCCATCCAGGTGTAGGGAGCCCAGCTGGCGGGCGACAGGCCCTCTCGGGCGGCTGGCGGGCCATGTCCCTGCGGGAGCAGGTAACTGGAGCCCTGGGCTCAGGCTGAGGTGGTGGTAACCCTACCTGTGTGGCTGGCGTGGGTTTCCTGGGAGAGTTCCTGGATCATCCGAAGCGCAGGTGTGTGCAGGGAATCTTACGCCTGCCCTGTGGCTATTACCTCTCTACTTAGCTGGTGGGCTTGGCCTGTAGCAATGATGGCAGTGATCTCAGGTCCAGCTTGGCCTTGCCCTCTGACAGCCCATCAGCTCCTTGCTCCTATGCAGCAGCTGAGCAAGTGTAAAACCTGATGGCCTCAGATATTACTGGCCACTTGTTTTGATGGGAACCAGTGATGATTCCACAGTGGTGGTGGTGGGTCTCTGGTGGCCTGTGCTATGGCCCTCTCTGTTCCACATTCCTCACTCTCTTGGCCCTGCCTGGCCTCTTTTCCTCCTCTACTTCCTCCTCCTCCTCTTCCCCTTCCTCCTCTTCCTCCTCTGCCTCCTCTTCCTTTTCTTCCTCCTCTTCTTCCTCCTCCTCCTCTTCTTCCCCATCATCTTCCTCCTTTTCCTCTTCCTCCTCCTCCTCTTCTTCCTCCTCTAGTGCTTCCTCCCTTGGGCTATAACCTATTTCTCCTGGGGCCATATGACCTAGGCCTGTCCCTCCCTTTCTCTGGCTCCATCTGTTGATACAGGGGCTGTAGGCAGTCTGAACTCTGCTCTGCACTCTAATGAGTGGGCGGGTAAAGGACTGAAGGGGCAGGGAAGGGAAGGCCTGGGAAGGGACTGAGGACCCCTCTTGTCACCAGGGAGCTAGCCTTGGCCAAATGGAGGCTCTGAAAATGGCTTTCCAGGTGGTGAGGGTGGTGCGTAAAGAGCCCCGGATAGGCTCTGCACCCAGGCAGATGAGGGATGGGAATGGGGAGCAGGGGAACAGGGAAGAGGATTTAAGGAGGACTCAGATGGTATTACGAAACCTGGTAGTGGCCTCATGGAACCAAGGGACCAGTGGCCCTCTGCTTTTGGCCTTGCTCACGTGGCATGGGCCTTATGTCTGGTGACAGGTGCTCAGAGAAGGTAGCAGAGTAGGAAGTAAGAGTGTTCATGCTGCAGTACCAACAAATAGGGAGGGGACATGAGGCCCTGTGAGGCTGGGTATGGCAGGCTGAGTAGGGAATGGGATAAGTTCTAGAAAGCCTAGGGCTTAGCCCAGGTTAGATGGTGCTCCAGTGAGTCTGGGAGGGGGACTATAAGGGCTGGGGAATGGCTGGTGACTCGCAGCCATCCAGGAAAACATGAGGTTTTCTCAGCATAGTCAAACTGCAGAGAAAGGGGTGCCTTAGGTCATGGTGGGCTCAGGCCACACTCTCACAGGGGCAGGTCTTATGTTGCCAGGGTAACAGCTCAGAGCAGCACTCATCACCATGGCCTGGGGCAGGAAGGACAGATGGTAAGGACTGGCCATGATTATGGACTGAGGCTGTGCCTAGCACAGCACCTCTTGAGCCTCAGTATCTCCTGTCTGTACAGCAAGAGACCTTCCTAACCCCTGTCCTGGGGTGATAGTTATGAGACTGACTGTGTACTCTGCTGTTTTTCTGTTGGGTAAGTATCTCCATGTGACTGGTAGAGCGACTGCTGAGTAGTCAAGGGACTGCCCTCTCATGTGGGCTTAAAGTGTACAGCACCACATAATTTTCGACCTCGGCTCAGACCTCAGCGAGGTGCAGGGATATATTCCCAAAGGAAGTGCTCTGCCCACAGATGCCTGAACCCCTCCCTTCACCCTTTGCTGACTTCAGGAGCTTGCACAGGGTGGAGCTGAATTGGGCCTTGGGGACCCCAAGAGCAAGGAACCAAAGCTTCCCGAGAGGTGCAGCCAGGGATAATCTTCCACTTTTGAGTTGGGATATGTGGGGTCTGCAGAGGAGATCGGTCAGTGGATGGGGATGGGAGGGTACCACAGAGCTGTGGATCGGAGTTCTTGGCTAGGCCTTAGCAGCCCAGAGCCACACAGACCAGGGCCATGCACCCTGCCCTCATCCTGAATAGCAGCAGGTGGGAGGGAGCCTCAGGCACTTGACCAGTTTTTCTCTGTGTCTGCAGCGTTCTTTCACCCTCATCGTGGAGGCCTGGGACTGGGACAATGACACCACTCCAGATGGTGAGTATGCCCTGTACTGGGGGAAGTGGGTGGGAGGAGGGAGGCTGCCAGCAAGAATTCCTGGTCCCCTGGGCCAGAGTGCTTGTGGCCTGGTCCATGACCCTCGGTCTGCTGGGGGCAATGGCTCATATGTAAAGCTAGAAGGTCTTATTCTGGTGAAAGGAGCTCTCCACACCTGTGGCTTCCCAGAGCTGCACATACTGTCCCTTCGCTCCTGGTGTCTTCAGGACATTCTTTTGAGGCCCGTGTTGGTGACACCGTGGAATGGGATACCCTCAAGTGGCTCTCTGGCTTTGTGGTGTTTTCTCTGCCTTAGAACATGAAGCTTGAGGGTCACCACTTCAAAGCTGGCTGTTCTGTGTGCAGTCTGTGTATAAGGCGGAGGTCATCTCAGCCTTTTTGTGGAGAGGTGGAGGTTTTTTTGTGGACAAATGGGGATGCTCGGTGAGCTGAGTACAAGGGCCCAGAGACAGGATCAAAGCTAGTATCTGAGGTTCTGGGTAGAGATCTCGTGATTTGAAAGATGAAGCAATCAGTAAGGCTTAGTTCATGTCAGGCAGGCTCCTGGGCCAGGGAGGATGCTGGTCTCTTCCTGGGGATGTATTGCTCTGGCTGCCGTGTGGACAAGAGTTTGCAAGGCCAAAACAAAGGCCAACAAAGAGGATGCTGCGTGCACCAGGACAAAGAGGCTAAAATAGGCAGCTTGAGGGGCTAAGGAGTTCTGGCTGTTCTCAAAATGTAGAGGCACTGGTGGCTGATGGATTAGACCTGAGGTTGTGATCAAATATAACCCTTGAGGCCTTCCAGAGCAATGCACAACGGTCGGGATGAAACCCAGGCCCAGTGATGTTGCCAAGGATAGGTGAACAGGGAGAACAGGGAGCTCAGAGTAGGGATCAGCCAAGGTCCAAGGAAGGTAATCAGGGGTCTTAACAAAAAATACAAAGCTCACTGGAAGAGCTCTGGCCCAAGGCACTGAGTGCCCAGCTGGGCCTGTACTAACGCAACAGGAGGAAAGAGTGGAGCAGTAGGACTCTGACCAGCTGCCATAGAAAACCCCAAAGAGCAGTGGTGGGTGCTATGCAGCCTGCTCAGGTAGCTTGCTTCAGTGCACTAGGAGGCCCAGCTATGGGACAGTCCAGCCTGGGATCCCAGAATTTAGTTTTAAGGTAGATCAGTAGGATGCTTCTGGGAGCCAGAGGCAGAAGAGGAAGGAGGAGAGAATGGTGGCCCGTGGCTGGTGTGGTTGGTGCCCGTGAGTGTGGAAGGAAGCTTAGGGCGTATAGCCCTCCTAACCCTATCTTTGTGAGGGTGGAGCAGGAGTGTTAGCATACAGGGTCCTGGTTAGAGCCTTCTCACTGGGGCCTGGACTGTGTCCCCTCTGGCCCTGGCTCCTGCAGGGGTGGCAGCCCCTGCCTGGTTGCCCTGTTGCCCCTGAAGCTGCCTGGTAGGGCCTGTGTGGCACTCCTGGGGGACTGACGGGTAGCTGCTGCTGCCGGCTAACTTGGCTACTCCCAAAGAGGAGCTGCTGATTGAACGGGTGTCGCACGCCGGCATGATCAACCCTGAGGACCGCTGGAAGAGCCTGCACTTCAGTGGCCACGTGGCGCATCTGGAGCTGCAGATCCGGGTACGCTGTGACGAGAATTATTACAGTGCCACCTGCAACAAGTTCTGCCGACCCCGGAATGACTTCTTTGGCCACTACACCTGCGACCAGTACGGCAACAAGGCCTGCATGGACGGCTGGATGGGCAAGGAGTGCAAAGAGGGTGAGGGGTCTGTCTCCCAGTGTGGGGGTGGGAAGGCCATGGGCAGGGCTAGCATGTCTAGCTGCAGCTGTGCCTCTCTCTGCCCCTCTGTTCCAGCCGTGTGTAAACAAGGATGTAATTTGCTCCACGGGGGATGCACTGTGCCTGGGGAGTGCAGGTGAGCACCATGCCTGCCCTTCCCTTCTTCACCTTAGCTGCTGCTGAGCCTGCAGCAGCTGGGGCACCCTGCGAGCTTTCGTAGGCCATGGAGTATGTGCCTCATGCCAGGTGCCCTCCTTGCGGGAAGTCAGATGCTATAGAGCTGACATGGAACCCTGCCCTTACAAAGCTTGTGGCCACAAAGGGGGCAGTGCTGTCCTGAGCATGTGGTGTGTCCAGTGACATTTTCTGCATAGGAAAGCTAAAAGGGGGCAAGGAAGGGTGGCCGGGTAGTCACGTCACCAAGAGGCAGAGGCTAAGGTGTATGTGTGTGCATTTGTGCATATGTGTGTGCACACATGGGCATTTGTGCATGTGTGTGTGTGTGTGTGCTGTGAGCATGTGTGTGTTATATGTATATGGTATGCATTCGTGCGTGTGCATACATGTATGAATGCTACATAAACGTGAAGAGTCCACTGCCCAGGAGAACAGTAGGAAGTCACGGTGGTGTGCAAGTGGGAGAGACTGACATGATTCTGCAGAGAGAAGCTTAGGGAGAAGAGGGGTCCTATCAAGAGAGGCTGAGGGGATCTACACAGCATGGCAGTGAGGAAGAAGGTACATGACAGAGCGATGGGCCAGTGGGGTGGAGGGGTGGGCTAGACCTGCAGACGTCCTCAGGAGCAGGGATTTGATGGTGAGTCTGGTATAGGAGTGAGAGGGTGCCGTCAAGCAAGACCTGCAAACCTGCTAGCTTGAGCTACTAAACCGCAGAGCTGTGGTGGCTGAGGTAGGGATGGCTGTGGGCGAGGCAGACTGGTGTGTGCAGAACAGGGAGCATTGGATAAACCTGGCCTTCAGGCAACCCAGCTTGTGACAACCAGGTATCTTTACAGTCCGGTGGTCAGGTGGAGAGAGAGGAGGGGCTGGGAATGATCTTGGCATGTGGACAGACTGGTAAGGAGGCCAGCGGGGGTCCTGTAACTTAGAGCAGAGTAGAAGCCGCTCTGGGGCTCCTGAAGCATCATGGGTGTAATAAGGTCAAGTTGGTGGCATAGAGGATAGAGAGGGGCAAAGGTCCGCACCCTGGGGTGTGTGAGTTGGGGAGGTGGCCCAGGGGGTTGGAGGGTGTAGTAAAGGGGTTGAAGATGAACTCCTCAGGCTGGTAGAGCCACGGAAGGCCTGCCAAGGCCCTCCTGCCATCCTGGTCCACACTGTCCCTGGGTGCCCTATGAGCAATGGGTATGCCTTCTGTGTGTTTTTGGATGAGATGACCAGGGAGTTGAATTGAGGTGGGCTGGGGGTGGTGGCTGTGGTGTGAATGGTGATGTGCTCAGCAGCTAGGCTGGTCCCTGGGCATGCAGTGGAGACATCTCCAGTGCCACTTGCACATGGTGTGATTTCAGACAGGCTCAGCAGGACTCAAGGCAGTGCGAGGAGCTAGCTCAGGATGAGCTAGCTTCTAACTCCAGGGGCCATACAGAGGAGGAAGACAGATGGGGGTGGAATAGGCAGCACGAATTGTTCATGCAGACAGCCCTCTGCCCAGTGTAGCCTTTTACAGCCGGACTCTGAAAAGTGTGCTGGAGCTGGCTGTGGGTTCTGGGCAGATGTGCCCCTCTGGTGGTAAACACGGGAGCCTACCCTTCAGCCCACACTCACTCCGTAGCCCAAGGTGTATTACATGATTTTGACTGCTGTACCAGCATCCCCGTGTGGTCAATGCTGGAGGGATGTGAAAGATGAGTCAGCTTCCCCACAGTGCAGAAAGGCTGTGGGTAGCACACACGCAGGAACACTGGGAAAGAAAGCACGGGTAGGGGGCAGTAGGTGAGTGCCACCCACCTCTCCCTGGGCCAGAGGGTGAGGCCAAATGGCCTCCTGCTGTCCAGAGCTCATGTTTCAGTAGAGAACACCCCTCCCCAACCGGATGCTACTGCGGAGATGGCCGGGCTTTCCTGCCACCCTCCCCAGGCCCTGGAAGGGCTGGCAGGAAAGCCACAAGGTGGGGTCTGGTGTGGGATGGCCCGCCCAGGGTGGAGAACCCGCCCTTGGGACTCACGGGGTCTGGGCTCAAAGCCTTGGTGTTCCATGGTGGATGACCCAAGGCTAGTCACAGCCCAGTCTGCCCCTCGACTGCCCATATCACCTGGAGAGAAGACTCCCAAGTAGAAATGGGAGGCCTACTGTGGACCTGCCTTGGACGTTCTGGGCTTGGTCCTGGAGCCAGCCTCAGTTTCCCTATGTGAGCCTGGGTGATCTGGGCTGATAACTGCCTTTGTGCGTGGCTCCAGGGCAGCTCAGGAAGGGCTGTGGTTTTTCCTTCTGTAAAAATAACTCCTGTGGAGGGTGTCAGCGTGGAAGTGACGTGGCCTGCACGTCATTCCTGCCCCACAGGACCTTAGCCTTTAAGGAAAGGGCCCCCAGAGTCTTGTCCAGGGCCCAGAGGGCAGCCCTACTGGAGCCCTGTACTCTCACCTGCTGGCTCCATGCTGGCCACCTACCTACATCCTGAGGGACTCCCCAGAGGAGACACTATTCCACAGTGTGGTCAGAGCCAGGTCTTAAGATTATGACCTCTGACAAGATCTTCAGGTCTACATTTTGGGCTCAGCCCCACTCAATGTGGCCCTCCCATAGGGCTGGCTAGGCAGCTTCTGGCATGCACTTTGCTAAGAGTCAGGGAAACCTCTACCCTTGTATAGCAATGAGGATATGGGCAGCACCCAAGGTCACGGAGCCCTTGGACCAGGGTAGCCAGGATCTCTCCCGATGCTGCTTCATCCTTCCCAGTTCCCGGTTACTGCTGTGGCCCCAGCAGCACCTGGTGAGCGGGGCCTGACACTATACCCCTGGGCCTCCCCCAGCTGGGCCTTCCTTCCAGGCGCCTGCTTGTGGGGCCTGGCTCAGAGCTGAGTCCTAGAATAGCTCTGGGGAGTGACAGGACAGCTGGGCAGACCATCTCCGCCAGTGGCTGGGAATGCCCATGACAGCAAGGCTGCCGGGAGGCCGTAACCCCGGCTTGGTTCAGAGCTGCTCTCTAGGGCCAAGACCCAGTAGGGGTGGCCTGAACTTCTGTGCCTGCCTCCAGTACCCCTTCCTCATCTGCCCAGCTGATGGCCTCGTTGCTTGGTCCCCCAGGTGCAGCTACGGCTGGCAGGGCAAGTTCTGTGACGAATGTGTCCCCTACCCTGGCTGCGTGCATGGCAGCTGTGTGGAGCCCTGGCACTGTGACTGTGAGACCAACTGGGGTGGCCTGCTCTGTGACAAAGGTAGGTGGTGGGCAGTGGGCAGGGCCAGGCCTTAAGCTCTGAAGCTGGGCCCATCCCTGAGAGCCCTACCTTTGTGCCCAGACCTGAACTACTGTGGCAGCCACCACCCCTGTGTCAATGGGGGGACCTGTATCAACGCTGAGCCTGACCAATACCTCTGCGCCTGCCCAGATGGCTACTTGGGCAAGAACTGTGAGCGGGGTAGGTCGGAATGCTGTCTCTCAGAGAGCCTGGCCGAGCCATGTTTCACTGCCTTGTACCCCCATGAACTCTGGGTCTTGTGGGCTTGGGGAGGAGAGCTCAAATTGCGTGTGCATCACTCCACGCATGCTCTGGTTCTGCAGCTGAGCATGCCTGTGCCTCCAACCCGTGCGCCAACGGGGGCTCTTGCCACGAAGTGCCGTCTGGCTTTGAGTGCCACTGTCCGTCGGGATGGAGTGGACCCACCTGTGCGCTCGGTGAGTGTCTGGGGGCTTCACAAGGTAGGAGTGGGCAGCACTTAGGGGTGTGGACAGAGCAGTTGAATCCACTGCACGGTGGACACTGTGGCCAAACGGCAGTCGGTTTTTGCTTCTTTCCGTGGGACTGTGTTTCCCTGATGCAGACTGCATCCCCACTCACTGGCCATGCTGTTACACTCACTGGCCACGCCCCATGCCCTCTGTCCATGGGTCTACACTAACTAGACAAGATCCTGCATTCACTGACCATAGTCTGTACCCATTGACTTCACCCTCCCATTTGCTGGCCACAACCTTATCTCTCTCTCTCTCTCTTTCCCTCCCTCTCCCTCTCTCCCTCTCCCTCTCTTCTCCTTTTGCAGACATTGATGAGTGTGCCTCTAATCCGTGTGCAGCGGGTGGCACCTGTGTGGATCAAGTGGATGGCTTCGAGTGCATCTGCCCAGAGCAGTGGGTGGGGGCTACTTGCCAGCTGGGTAAGGGCTCCCTGGGGGCTGTCTGTGCATGGGCTGTGTGCTGTGCATGTGGCTGCTGCTGCTGCTGGCACTGCTGGGGCTGCGGGTGCCAGGTGCAGGGCCCAGCGGGTGAGTGGGGCCCGAGCCCCACAGCTCCCTTGTCTCATTCACAGACGCCAATGAGTGTGAAGGGAAGCCGTGCCTTAATGCTTTTTCTTGCAAAAACCTGATTGGCGGCTATTACTGTGATTGCCTCCCGGGCTGGAAGGGCATCAACTGCCACATCAGTCAGTATGGGTGGGCGGCGCAGGTGGGTGGGGCTGGGGAGCACAGAGGGCCCCCCTGACCCCACCTGCATGCCCTTCTGCCTCTAGACATCAACAATTGCCATGGGCAGTGTCAGCATGGGGGCACCTGCAAGGTAAGGAGGCTGAGGGGGTGGAGGGTGTCTGGAGGGGATCAGGCGTGGGGTTGTATGAAGCTCGCTCACCCACCCACCTGTCTGCACATCTAGGACCTCGTAAATGGGTACCAGTGTGTATGCCCACGGGGCTTTGGAGGCCGTCACTGTGAACTTGAGTACAACAAGTGTGCCAGCAGCCCCTGCCGTCGGGGTGGCATCTGTGAGGACCTGGTGGATGGCTTCCGCTGCCACTGCCCACGGGGCCTCTCTGGGCCGCACTGTGAGGTAGTAACTTAGAGGGGATTTGGTGGGAACTACCTCACAGTGTGCTAGGAACCCTGTCTGGGAGGGTGCTCACAACATCACCAGAGCCAGGCTTGTTCCCTGTCTCAACAATCATATACACTTCACTCCCTCTATGGGACCATGCAGAGGGCAAGCCTGCAAGAAGACCCCCAAAGGCAGAATCCCATATTTGATGACGTGCGGCCATCATGGGTCGAGGGTGGGTCTGGGAAGAAGCGGGTGACTCTCCTCACAGCTGACCTCTATTGGCTGATCTCCCTTGTTCTGAGCTATACATGGTTTTGCTCTGGCCTTGTGGGCTTCTTAGTGGCCTGTGGCAAAGGCCTGACTTTGGGTCCATGGAACATGGTAGTGATGGCTGTAGGAAGGACCTCTCTCAGCTCTGAGGGCAGCCTGGCAACATGGGGGTCAGAAGCTGGCCTTCCTGCCGGCAGGAGGAGCCAAGACCGGATGCTGTCTGTGGGAGGCAGAGGAAGCTTGGCTGCTGTGGAGGCGTGGGCGGCAGGAGGGGGCTGGTGGCCCACAGGTGTTTCCGTCCAGCTGATGGTGCTTGGACATTCTGGGGTGGGCGGGAGCTTCAGGCTCAGCTTGGCACTGTTGGGTCTAAGGCAGAGAGGCCTGGTTGTCTATACGAGACAGCACTTCTATCCAGAGCTGGGCACTCACAAATGTACACCGCCCTTTACCTGCAGGTGGACATGGATCTCTGTGAACCAAGCCCCTGCCTCAATGGTGCTCGCTGCTACAACCTTGAGGGTGACTACTACTGTGCCTGCCCAGAAGACTTTGGTGGCAAGAACTGCTCGGTGCCCAGGGAGACGTGCCCTGGTGGGGCATGTAGAGGTGCAGGATGCAACCTTCCAGGCAGGGTGGGAACCTGGGTGGAGATGGGTCTGATCCCTGACCATCTCTTTCCCACAGTGATCGATGGCTGCGGGTTCGAGGCAGGGTCCAGGGCACATGGTGTTGCGCCCTCTGGCATATGTGGCCCTCACGGGCGCTGTGTCAGCCTGCCTGGAGGGAACTTCTCCTGCATCTGTGACAGCGGCTTCACAGGCACCTACTGCCACGAAAGTGAGTGGTGTGCAGAGTTGGTGGGGTGGGTCAAGCTGGCCAGCTGCAGGGACAGCTCACCTCATCTCTCCCACAGACATTGATGACTGCATGGGCCAGCCCTGCCGCAACGGGGGCACGTGCATTGACGAAGTGGACTCCTTCCGCTGCTTCTGCCCCAGTGGCTGGGAAGGAGAACTCTGTGACATCAGTGAGTCTGCACCCCTGCCTTACCTGGACTGCCCCCCTGGCTAAGGCCTGGCTCCACCCCCAAATCCTACTCAGCACTTCGTGCATGGGCCTGAAGTCATGGGGTGGAATCCCAGGCTCCCATGTGCTTGGGCCCAGCTCTTGCTCTTCTCCGTGAAGCCCTCCCCAGCGCCGGTGACCCCCGCTGACCGGCGTCCTCCCCCCAGATCCCAACGACTGCCTCCCCGACCCCTGCCACAGCCGCGGCCGATGCTATGACCTGGTCAATGACTTCTACTGTGCCTGTGACGATGGCTGGAAGGGCAAGACCTGCCACTCACGTAAGTGCCTGGGATCCCCATAAAGGAGTGGAGGGACTGCCTGCCAGGACCCTGCTGTGGTCAATATGGCCTGCCCGCTGAATGGCCATGTGCTTGCAGGCGAGTTTCAGTGTGACGCCTACACCTGCAGCAATGGTGGCACATGCTATGACAGTGGCGACACCTTCCGCTGCGCGTGCCCTCCGGGCTGGAAGGGCAGCACCTGCACCATTGGTGAGCACCCTACCCAGGCTAGCTTCCTCCCCTAACCTTAGGCTGTCTGCCCCAGCCATGCTGGAGTCTGCTCAGGCATCACAAGAAGTCCTCTCTCCCTCCCTGCAGCCAAGAACAGCAGCTGTGTGCCCAATCCCTGTGTGAATGGAGGCACCTGTGTAGGCAGCGGAGACTCTTTCTCCTGCATCTGTCGGGACGGCTGGGAGGGCCGAACCTGCACACATAGTGAGCTGGAGGGGCTTCAGGTGGGGGAGGCCTGTGGGTTTTGCTTAACTTCACTCGGCTCTCCATCCCTTCCTCCAACTTCCCGGAAGACCCACTCCCCACCTGCCCACCTCACACATCCACACGCTGAGACCTGCTCTGCCATTTTGTAGTTCAGCCCCCATGCCAGATCTGCAGGGTCCTTCCACCTCCCCAGTCCACCACTCTTCAGGCTCCTGCTAAGACACAGGCCCCATTCCAACTATTGCCTCCACTCTTGGTGTCTTCCTTTGGCGTCCCGAGCCTTCCTGGCTCTTCTCCACTGGCTCTGCCAGGCTGGTATGGACAGGATAGTGTCTACCCATGAAGCCCAGACACAAAGATGTGCTGCAGAGGTGTGCTGGGCAAGTGTGTGCTGAAATAACCACCCTTCTTTCCCCTTGAATCCAGACACCAATGACTGCAACCCTCTGCCCTGGTGAGTGGCGGCCCAGGAGGCTGGTGGGGGGCAGGGCCCATCATGAGGGACCCCTTATGGCCACCCTCTCCCTTGCAGCTATAACGGAGGCATCTGCGTTGATGGCGTCAACTGGTTCCGCTGTGTGTGTGCGCCCGGCTTTGCGGGTCCCGACTGCCGTATCAGTAAGCAGCCTAGGTGGATAGAAGAGGTTGGGATTGGGGTTTGTCTAGAGCCCCCTCCTGACAACCTCAGGGTCAAGAGCTGGGGAACATAAACATCCACATCCTGATAGATGGCCACAGCCCTCTCCTGCTTCCCATTTGCATGTCTGCATCGTCCTGTGGGCGCCTGGTTTCTTCCTGAAGCGCCAGTTGCATCTTGGGAAGAGGGAGATGGGCTACAGGGTGGAATGCTCATGCTCCCTCTGACTTCGAGGGTGTCTCTGTGGATGTGGACACCTCAGAGAGAGAGAGAGTGGAGCACAGAGGCAGTAGGGGCTGGTCAGGGCCTGAGGGTTAGAAGGCTTCAGACTGGCAGAGTGACAGCCTAGGTAGTTGTGGGTCAGGTGGCCTGAGGTACAACCTTCCAGCCCCCTGCCTTGCCCACACGCTGGTCTCTGTGTGGGGCACGCACCCCTAAGAGCACAGCTGCTCTCTTTGCAGACATTGATGAGTGCCAGTCCTCCCCCTGTGCCTACGGAGCCACGTGTGTGGACAAGATCAATGGGTACCACTGCAGCTGCCCACCAGGTCGTTCTGGCCCCAGATGCCAGGAAGGTAGGCTGGCTGTGACCGTGGTCAGGGTGTGGACCATATCCACTCTCCAGCGCTTGGGAACTCTGTTGAGCCTCTTCCTTCTCACCACAGTGGTTACGTTTACGAGGCCCTGCTGGTCCCGGGGTGTGTCCTTCCAACACGGGAGTTCCTGGGTAGAGGACTGCAATAGCTGCCGTTGCCTGGATGGCTACCGGGATTGCAGCAAGGTGGGGCCAGCCCCTCCCCTCCCCCTCTTGTACTTTGACCCTGAGAAATCTGAGCCTTTATGCTCACCCAGCGACCAACAGACTGGTGTAGGGGTGGGGGTGTAGGTTGATAAGGCTGCACACTTCTGAGGGCCATCCTAGGGGAATGAGCTGGGAAGGGGTCTTGGGCCCAGCTCTCTTCTCCATCCACTCCCAGGCTCTGCCTAGCTCTTTCTATTTTGACCGAAAATCCTTTCTGGAGTGGAGTTTTGCCTGCCCCCCACCGCCCAAGGGCCCCTGGGTGGTTAGAGACACTGACTCATTGGTGGCATATCTCTGTGTGCTGCCTGCACCTGGCTGTGCCTCCCGTTCCCATGTGTCTCCTGGGTGTGTCTCTTCCAGGTATGGTGTGGATGGAAGCCTTGCCTGCTGTCTGGTCAGCCCAGTACTCTGAGTGCCCAGTGCCCCCCAGGGCAACAGTGTCAGGAGAAGGCCGTGGGTCAGTGCTTGCAGCCACCTTGTGAGGACTGGGGGGAGTGTACAGCGGAGGAACCTCTGCCACCCAGCACCCCCTGTCTGCCACGGACCACCCATTTGGACAACAACTGTGCTCGCCTCACACTGCGCTTTAACCGTGACCAAGTGCCTCAGGTAAGGGATCCCCAGGGGACCCAGGATTCCCAAGCTTACCCCTAGAATGATGGTCTGCTCACGGCTCAGCTCACAGAGGTCCAGAAGCCCATGGTTGTGCAGAGAGATGGCCACCAGTGGGCTCACATGAGAAAGCCTAGGCGTTTTTGGGCAAGAGAGAGAAAGAGAGTGGGTCCGGTCTGGGCTGCTAAGGTGTCCAGTGTTCCAGAGGCCTAGACTGCAGGGGTGCTGTGGGCCACTCTACTTTGGATTGCTATTTAAATGAGAGTTCCTGTTTCTGATGTGTCCATCCTCACCCTCTGGATGTTTCCAACTAGCCTGCCAGTTTGCTAGAACAGAGGAGTTTGGAACTCACAGAGCCAACTCCAAATTCCTCCAGGCTCCTCCCATTGCCTCAGACAGACTGGGTCAGGAGCAGGGTAGGTTCCCACTGTTCCTCTTCTGCTTCCTGGATGGAGCCCCCACCCCCCACTCCATCAGCAGAGAGATGATTGGCCTCAGATCTTGGCCCTAGGCCCCAGCTAACCTGTGGCTTACCTGCCCAGGGCACCACCGTGGGCGCTATCTGCTCTGGAATCCGAGCCTTGCCTGCCACGAGGGCGGCTGCACGTGACCACCTCCTCCTGCTGCTCTGCGATCGCGCATCCTCAGGGGCCAGTGCTGTGGAGGTGGCTGTGGTGAGTGTGGGAGGGGACCTGTCCAGAGCAGGCCTCTAAACCCTCAGTGGCCGGGACACTCTGGCATCTCTCGGGACAGTGGCAGACTTGAGGTGGAGAGGCATTTACATGAAGAATGGAGGCATGGGGCGGTGGGAACAGAGATAGGAGCCAGATTTGGCATCCCTCTGGGCACCTCCACAGCTGAGTGGGGCTGTAAGAAGCTGTATCCACGTGGACATCAGGAGGAAGGTAGGGACCAGAGCTATAAGAGAAGGACATCACATTGTTCAGGTGGTCACTGACAGTCCATGAGGTCAGCTGCTTGATAGGAAGGCAACAAGGATGTGAGTTTGGATTTTATCGTGAGGAATGGTCCAGAGCCCAGTGGGGTGAGCAGGGAGCTTGCTCTGGCAAGGCAGTGCTGGCTGGGTGGTGTGGAAGGCAGGGCTAGGCGGAGGCATTGACAGGTCCAGGGCAGAGATGGCAAGATAGGTACCAGGTTAGTGGGAAATAGTTTCAGAAGTGGCATGAGCCAGTGACTTCCAGGGCTCCTAGCTCAGCCATGCAGCACAAGTCACTGCTTTTGCCTGGCCTCTGAAGCCGTGGGTATTGACTCTTGGATAGATTCCTGCCTGGCATAGGAGGGTAGGAGAGGGCCCATGGTGTGGGACTCTGAACTGTGCATCTCTGAAAGTGGTAGCCATGAAGGTCAGGGTGAGGGCAGACCACCTAGGTCAGGCAGGGTCGGGATTAGCAAAGGGGAACATGGGGCAGGAGATCAAGGTAGCCTTGTGACGTGATGGTGGGGTGCAATATTCAATAGAGAGGAGAGAAGAGAGAATGGCTTGGGGTGCAGGTTGGGTGTCAGCACAAAGTTGTAAGGCTGGTGTTGTTTATGTAGCTCTTCAGGCACAGATCTGGGAGCTGAGGGGACCGAGAAAGGCCAGTGATCCCCATACAGGATACAGGGGCTTGACAGGGCAGGTCTGTCTGGTGGGTGCATCTCTATACGAAGATCCGGCTCTGCTGAGCTTCCCATTCCTTGGTCTCCAAGCCCCTCCAGGTCCTTGCTGTGTGTAGCACAGCACTGATTTGGCTCTATCCAAGGCAGTCCTCTGTACATCTGGCTAGGACCCGATCAGAGTGGCTATGGCTATGACAGGCTCCTGGGATGTAGGAAGGGTGCTTTTGGGCTGTCCCCCAGTGTCATCCTCTGCCACAGTCTTTCAGCCCTGCAAGGGACCTGCCTGACAGCAGCCTGATCCAGAGCACAGCCCACGCCATCGTGGCTGCTATCACTCAGAGAGGAAATAGCTCACTGCTGCTGGCTGTCACCGAGGTCAAGGTGGAAACAGTTGTTATGGGTGGCTCTTCCACAGGTAAGCTGGGGTGGTGGGGGCTCCCAGACTCAAGACCAGTGGGAATCTGCAGGTGGATATTGCTCAGAGGGATGAAGTATCTGCTGCCGCCTAGCTCTGTTCTAGAAACCAGAGAGTCCCTGCTTGGCCTATATGGACACGGGATGTTTGCCTCCTCTCCTTGTACGCAGGCCTGCTGGTACCTGTGCTGTGCAGCGTGTTCAGTGTGCTGTGGCTCGCCTGTGTGGTTATTTGTGTATGGTGGACACGAAAGCGCAGGAAAGAACGTGAGAGGAGCCGGCTACCACGGGACGAGAGCACTAACAACCAGTGGGCTCCGCTCAATCCCATCCGCAACCCCATTGAGCGGCCAGGCAGCAGTGGTCTGGGAACTGGGGGCCACAAGGACGTACTCTATCAGTGCAAGAACTTCACACCGCCGCCCCGTAGGGCAGGCGAGGCACTGCCTGGGCCAGCTGGCCACAGGGCTGGTGGGGAGGACGAGGAAGATGAGGAGCTGAGCCGTGGAGATGGGGACTCCTCAGAGGCAGAGAAGTTCCTCTCACACAAATTCACCAAAGACCCCAGCTGCTCCCTGGGAAGGCCAGCCTGCTGGGCTCCAGGGCCCAAAGTGGACAACCGTGCCGTCAGAAGCACCAAGGATGTGCGCTGTGCTGGCAGGGAGTAGCCAGCTGCCGGGCTGGCACCCAGAACCCTTGCCGGCACCACGCTGCCTGCCGGACCATAGGAGGCCAAGGCCGTGTGCATAGTTTCTTTATTTTGTGTAAAAAACAAAACCAAAAACAAAAAACAAATGTTTATTTTTTACGTTTCTTTAACCTTGTATAAATTATTCAATGGCTGTCAGGCGGAAAACAACGGAGTATTCTCGGGTCATTGCTATTTTTGTAAAGTTTCTGTGTCCGCACGCACTGTGGCAGGAGAGCAGGGCGTGTTTGTGTTCTCACCAAATCGTATAATGTTTGTTACCACAGGCTGTCGCTGTTTACAGAATCTTCTTTTTAATTCCTCATTTGGGTTTCTCTCTAGCTCGAGGCCCAAAAGCCCATGAGACCCGTGGGCTGGGCTATGGCTCTCAGTGAGATCTGTGGCTTTCAGTGTGGCCCGTGGCTCTCAGTGGGACCTGTGGCTGACAGTATGGCCTGAGGCTGTCAGTGGGAGTGTGGCTGTTGTCTTAGCTGTAGCTCTCAGTGGGACCTGTGGCTGTTAGGAACATCTGTGGCCATTGGCTTGTGGCTTGGCTGTCAGTGACACCCATGGCTGTCAGTGGCACTGGCTGCTGGGCTGGCATGCTGTCAGTGGGACCCGTGGTGGCCCGTGTAATGCTGGTTACCATAGCTGTTGGTGGCGCCTGTGGTTGTCAGTGGGGTTGGAGGTCACTGGTGTGGCCTAAGGCCGGCAAGCAAACCTGGCCCATGCCTCGGCTAGCCCCTCCAGCCTGCTGTCCTTGCTTCCTCCTGCCCAGAACTCTCCAGAGATCTCCAACTGTGCTTTCAGAAGTGCCCTTCCCAACTGCTCGGTTTCCCTCCCGGGATGGCGGCAGTATTGAAGCTTGTGACAAGTGCCTTCACACAGACCCTCTCCCGGCTGTCAGCGTTTGCCGTGGGCACCAGGCCGCTGCCCACCTGCCGGCCCCGGCCACCCTCCTTGTGAAAGTGCATTTCTGTAAATATGTACATATTAAATGAATCACTCTGTATATTTGATTTAATAACTTAAATGTTTTGGCCTCCCTGTTCTTTGGGTGATGTTCCTTTTCTCTATGTGCAGTTGGGACATAGGCAGACGTGGGACATGGCCTGGGTGTTGGGCCATGTTGATGTGGGAGTCTTAAGAGGTTAGGTGGTTCTGTCCACCTCAGTGCAGTGGGTGGCGTGGGCCTCAGGCACTGCTCTGGAGTCCTGTAGTAGTTGACACCTGTCTGGTGGAACCCTCCTGGGAAATAGGGTATGGGGAATGTGGGTGCCTGGTCTCCTAACTCTAAACATAGGTAAGAGAGGACTTTATGAGACCAGGCACTGCTCAGCAACGATGAACTCACACAGAGTCTAAGAGACCCCAAGTTTGAGAGAAGAAAGCCAAAGGACGTCACAGACCTCTGGCCAGTTCCCTCTTGTCTTTATATCTAATGTGGGAACTCAGAAATGAACAGTGGTGGCCTCAGGGCTGGGTGTTGGGAGCCAATCCTGAGACCACCTGTGCACAGGCTGTTTGCCCCCTCAGGCAGAGGCTGGCAGAAGGTAAAGAGCAAAGCCAGCATCCACAGCTCTGAGGAGCAGAAAGATCACTTGGCTCTTGAGAGGAGGGGGACTCACCATATATCTTGCTGGGTAGAAATCTGGTCTGGCTCCTGCCAGTGTTGTTTCCAGAGACGCCTTGTGCCGTTTCTCTGTACTGCAGTGTATGTGATGAGTCTCCACAGAACCTGCTGCTTTCCCACCAACCTCTTCAGAGCAGTGCTAGACCAGCAGTAACACGTGCATGCATTGGGCAGTCCAGACGCAAGCCTGCCAAGGAGGTGTGGTCTTCATCCTGACTCGGTAAGATGTGAAAGTTATGTTCCCATCATTATACTGGCTAAAAAGACCTCCTAGGCTTCAAGTTTCTTCTTAAATGATAATACTTAACTTGAGACCCTCAAGGGCATGATAGAAATGAATATCTACCTTCCCCATCCTAGAATGCTACCCACTGGTCTCATAAATGACTTTATAAGGTCATCGAGCAGACTACAGCCAAGACTCTCAGACTGACAGGAAGACTGGCCTGTGATCAGCAGCCTGAAGGACAGACTGCAGAGACACCTGTGTGCTCACTAGGATTCTCAGTCATCACCATAGATCAAGACTGCTCACCATGCTCAAAGCAGATGCCTCAGAAGAACTGAGAGGCCAGAACTGAGCAGAACCCACAGAAAGGAAGATATATGGACTGCAAATGAAAACTTCACATAAGTTCAGCAGATACAGTGGGACTAGAAGATGATCCTCAGAAGATGAGAGAGAGAGCCCCGTTGGTACCGGCTTGCTGCAGAAGCATGGTGGGAGATGAGTTTAGTCCTGGAAGTTACTGACCAAGAGACCCTGCCTCAAACTAAAGGTAGATGGCTTCTGAGAAATGATCTGCAAGGTTGATCTCAGGCTTCCGTGTGTACTCACAGTACATGTGCACCTACACACACCCATACATCTCTCTCCACGTACACAGTCCAGATGCAGCTGGGGGACAAAGGAGGGAAATGGTATCAGCAGCCAAGAGTCCTGGGTAGAGGGCCTGTCAGGGTAGCCTTGGTACCATGAGAATGTAGTCAGTCAGGATGAGCAGAGGGGGTGTGTGTGTGTGTGTGTGTGTGTGTGTGTGTTGCTAAATCTTTCCTAAAGGATGTGTGTGGCATGCTCATGGCTGCCTGGATGGTGCCAGGGAAGGCCCCATAGGCCAGGTAGGGCTCATAGAATGAAGTCTACTATATGCCTACCTAAGGTAAGGTACTGCTGGAGGCTGAGGTGGGAGCGGCATACGTGTGATGTGTATATCAAGTACATGAGTAGAGCTGGCATCTCTAGAGGCCCACATGTACACATGTTGCAGGCTTGCACCTCCCACCACATCTACTGCCCAGTGTCTTAAGTCCATTTCAGGTTCCAGGCTTTTCTGACAAACTATACCCTGCTCAAGCCTGGCTTGGTCAGTAGCTGAGAATTGGTCTCCACTCAGGTAACAGGCTACCCAGCAGGGATGGGGACAGACTGGTTATAGCCAGCCCATGCTGATAGCTATACTAACAGGCCCAGATTCCATAGCTAACTCCACAGTCCCCTCTGTCTGGAGTCCCCACTCTCAATGTGGCCACTGACTGTAGGGGGATGTAGGCCATTCGGCTGACACCAGGGTTCCCATGGGCAAGGATTCAACCCAGGGCCATCCTGTTCCTACACTAGCCCATTTCCTCTGCAGAGCTGGCTCATCCCGCTAGAAGGCCACCCAGAGGAAAGCTCACTTATGTGCTCAGCTATCTGCATGCACTGTCACCTGGAGGTTGTTACTGGCCTTGGCCTTTTCCTGGCTGAGTGAAGAGAAATCAGTGTCTGTCCCTGGAACTGCCTCAGCCTCCAAGGTGACTGTCTGACTGGAGACACTGCTCCTCTTCCCCTATCTACAAATCCTGCCCAGAAATTTGGGAATGAACTGTGGTCCAGCTGCAGACATACCTGCTCCCTACCCTGGAGCCATCTTGTTGCCAGGAACCTACTGTGGTCTGTGCCACTGGGAAGCTATGGGCCTCTCCTCCCTCCTATCTTCTTACCTGTTGGTACTGGGAACCTGAGAAAGATCACTTGTATTCATGGGCAAGATGGGGGAAGCTGTGCTTTGCAGTCCCCACATCAGGCCAAACCTCTGGAACTGACTCAGAGTCTATACCTTGCCTTTTAGATCTGCTTCCAATTGGGGTCTGGAGGCCATGCATCCTAACACGGTCTGACCCTCTCTTTCACCCTTAGAAATTGAATGTTGTGTAGTAACAGGAGATGGCTGTGCTCAGAACAGCCACCAAGAAAGGACACATGAGCCAGGCAGAGTGGGGAGAGAGGTGTGGGGGCAGGCTACTGAACAGGATTACTTTGAGGGGCTTCCTGCACCAATGGGGACTTCCTGTATCCTAGCAAGTATGGTCTGTGTGCCTCCAAGGGTTAAGGGTCTGGATTCTGCGGGGTACCTGATGAGGGTGTAGACAGTGGGTGCTCACTCCTCCAGTAAAGCCTTCAGCCCCATCCTTCCCACAACTGTCCTAGGTAGGGTGACCTATGCTCAGTAGCTGGCACTGCAGTCAAGATGACAGGATAGAGCCTCTAGCCCAGCACCTGAAACATAACCCTCCTCAGAGCTGAGGTCAGATTGCCCTTACTGTCCCATGTATCTGGATCCTGGGGGTGTATCCCAGCTGCCGTCCTGACCCAGGGAACCAAAGTCCTGGTTGGCAGCCTGATGTAGATATAGGACAAGTCTGAGGTCATGAATTTATGGTTCTCTTACTTACTCTCACATAGCCATGAGCAGTAGGCAGGCCCCCTCCTGGCTGCTTCTTTGGTACTTGGCCCAAGGGACTGCACCAGTTGATTCTGCTTGGCGACAGCTCCAACTGCTGAATCTCCGAAGAAACCAGCCTCAGGGAGCAGTGAGGAGAGTCTACATGGGAACCTGGTCCCAGGGTAGCTGGGCCCATTAACCCCTGCAGGCTGAGCTGTAGGCAGCTGGCTTGGCCCTATAGTGGCTTCAGGATGGACTTCATCTCCTAAATGCAGCTGGGCTCACCTTTCTCCATCAGACCCTGACCTAGGTCATCCAAGAAGTCCAGGTCAGTACAGCCTGGAGATCTCAGGTTGACAGCGTCTGGGGTTTGGGTTTAACAAAGGGGAAAGTGAGGTCCTGTGAGGAAGGGGTCTGCCCTACAATTCTGGCTTCTACCCCCAGAGGACTCAGAAGCTTGTGGCAGAGGTGGCTAGGGTACAGCTTGGGGAAGAGATGCCCCATGGGGTGTGCTCTCAGAGGAAGGCAGCAGGCAGGGAGTGAGCAGTACTAAGCAGGGGGTGTTCCAAGGGGCTCTAGCGCTATTTCTGTAGGAGAGGGGCACCAGAGGGGCACCAGAGAAGAGGAACTGCTTGGGGCTGGAATGGGCACATGTGCTCGTCTGTTCAGGTGCAGGGTTTTTGTTTTGAACTGGTGTTAACCCAGAAGAGAAGTGTCTGCCTAGTTCTATTTCACACAAGAGAGAACTCTGGATGGAGAAGCTAATTTAAAACAAGCCCAGAGGCTGGGCATGGTGTTTCATACCTTTAATCCCAGCTCCTGAGAAGCAGAGGCAGGTGAATCTCTGAGTTCAAGGCCAGCCTGGTCTACATATTGAGTTGCAAGCCTGCCAGGGTTACACTGTGAGACCCTGTTTCAAAAACAAACAAACAGACAAAAAACCCAAAATTAAATAAAATTATAAAGGTCTGAAGGTTACCAAGAGAACCCTGGAGTAGCAATATCCATCCAACATCTGATTTTTGAGTGGCTTGGGGTCTCCAGATCTAGAAAGGATACAGAGCCCAGATAAAGGAAGAAAAATGGACTGAGCAAGGACCTGGGCTAAAGTGCACTCAGAAAGAGCCATCCTTAGGTGGGTGGATTCATGGTGAGTCCCATGAAGGCAGCATACTCACCCATGGCCCACTAGGAATGGTCTCAAACCACTGCTTAATCCTGGCACACAAATCTCAGTCACCCTTAGGCTCTTGGGAGCTCAGCAACTCTCTCTGCTTCTTCCTGATTCCTCATCACCTTCAGGGGATGGCGAATTTCTTACCTCTGCAGTCTCTGCAGGCTCCTCAAAGTTAGACTGGGATGACAAGAGTCTTTAGGTGCTTGGCCAGAGAGTGACTGGGTTGGTCAGGAGGCACCGTGACTACTGCCGGTGACCGATCTGCCGAGGAGAGGAGCATACAACCTAATTATCAAAGAAAGACACAGTGGAAGAGCCAATGAGCAGCCTTGGTAGCTGATATCCCACCAAGCAGGAAGAAGGAACCCAATGGCTAGGCCCAGGCCTACCTGACCTCCCTACAGATGCGCCCATCTGGGGATCAGGGACCCACATCTATGCAGGGTAGAGAAGGGTTTGGTAAAGTGATACACATATATATCTATATCATATCTCTCTATAATATTGACAAATGATAGATAGATTAGATAGATGATAGATAGATAGATGACAGATAGATGATAGATAGATGATAGATGATAGATAGATAGATAGATAGATAGATAGATAGATAGATAGATAGATACAGGGTCTCACTACATAGCCTTGGCTGACCTGGAACTTACTATGTAGACCAGGCTAGTCTCGAACTCATAGAGATCTACTTGTCTCTGCCTCCAGAGTGCTGGGATTCAAAGTGTGCACCAACCACAGCTGGCAGTCAAGTGATATTTAAAAGACAAGGAAACAGTTCTTTGGCTGATGCACGCACAGGTACGCTGGGTGGCCTGGAAGAACCTAGGTAGTAATCTGTTCGGAAAATGGGTGGCTGTGTGCACCCCTGATTGGTACCAATTAAGTAAGCAGTGCCGAGTCACCCTGTTTCAGATAATGACTCAAACCCTCTCATCCTTGTATAGTGCCTGGTACCCACAGCCTGAAAATAGTAAGCGGAACGCTCCGGAATAAACAATTGATAAGTTTTAAATAGCCTTTATGACGGTGTGCTGTTACAGTGATTCAGTGTTACTATTTGCTCTTGTTAATCTCGGCTGTGCCCAAGAGATTAAACTTTATCATAGATGCAGAGGTGTAAAAGCACCTGGAATCCATACTGTCTACAGTTGCAGGTGTCTCGGAAGATGTTCCTGCAAACAAGGAGGACACTGTGTATCCAGAAATGGAATAAGACGGAAGGAGGAGGAAAAGACATTAGCACACTGCAGGAGATAAAAACCGTGCTTAAGGAGAGCTGCCAGGGGCCAAAGGCCACAGCACAACCATTCCTGTTGTGCTGGTTTGCCTTTGTCAGTGTGACACGAAATGGATTCACACAAACTAGAATCAGTCGACATCAGGTTGAGGGGCTGCCTCCATCAAATTGGCCTGTGGGGATGTAGGTGGGGCATTTTCTTGATGTGGGAGGGCCTGGGTCAGTGTGGACACTGCTGCCCCTGGGTAGGTTGTCTTGGGCTGTGTAAGAAAGCAGGCTGAGCAAGTCATGAGGAGCACATTTCAGTTCCTTCCTCCAAGTTACTCTCTTGAGTTCTTGCCCTGGTCTTCCCTGAGGATGGACAACAATCTGTAAACCAAGTAAACCCTTTCCTCCCTGTCTTAGTCAGGGTTTCTATTCCTGCACAAACATCATGACCAAGATGCAAGTTGGGGAGGAAAGGGTTTATTCAGCTTACTCTTCCACGTTGCTGTTCATCACCAAAGGAAGTCAGGACTGGAACTCAAGCAGGTCAGGAAGCAGGAGCTGATGCAGAGGCCACGGAGGGATGTTTCTTACTGGCTTGCTTCCCCTGGCTTGCTCAGCCTGCTTTCTTATAGAACCCAAGACTACCAGCCCACAGATGGTACCACCCACAATGGGCCCTCCCCGCCTTGATCACTAATTGAGAAAATGCCTTACAGCTGGATCTCATGGAGGCATTTTCTCAACTGAAGCTCCTTTCTCTGTGATAACTCCAGCTTGTGTCAAGTTGACACAAAACCAGCCAGTACACTCCCCCAGGTTGGTTTAGTCTATGTCTTATTACAGCTACAGAAGCAAACTACACCATCCTTCAAGAGCAGTCTGAAGTGGATGTGTAAAGACAGGAAGCAGAGAGGAGCTAGCAGGTGTTGAGGGTCCAGTCAGCAGCAGGCCTAGTGACTGAGTACAAGATTTCCTTCTCGGGTGAGGGGGGATAGAACTGCTCTAAAATTGAGAGCATCACTTAACTCCATGAATGCATGACAAACCTAGCCAGTTTTTACTTTAACAGGCAAAAGGCTGACATATGCAGATCCCCAAAGCTGTTACAATTGAGCTCACAGCACAGCTTCCCATGAAATTCTCTGAGCCGGGTGTTGGCTCACACCTGTGATCTTAGCACTCTGGATGCGTAGGCAGGAGGATTGCTGCAAATCCAAGGCCAGCATGAGCTACATAGTGAATTTCAGGCCCAAACAAACACCCCACCTCCAACCTGGCTCCAAAGAACAATAACAAGCGATCTGATCATGGTGCTGACTTCCAAAAGTTTTATGTGGAGACGAAACCTGAAATGTAGAAAACCACATTCAGACTGTTAATGTTATTTTCTTTTTACAAACTACCTGCACATCATTTTGTTCCGGTTCTGGGCAATCCACCTGTTTGGCAGGGCTTAAGTCATCCAGCCAAAGCAGGGGCATTTTAGTCACACAGAGGGTCTCATGGCATTGCTTTCAGAAAAAGAATAGGGTACCCGTGGCCCAAGAGGTGCACGATCTTGAGGGGCCAGAGCTCTGAGCTCCCCAAGTATCACACGGCAGCCTAGAGATGCTCATGTGTGTGTGTGTGTGTGTGTGTGTGTGTGTGTTGAGTGCGTATGTGTGTGTGTGTTGAGTGCGTATGTGTGTGTGTGTGTGTGTTGAGTGCGTGTGTGTGTGTGTATGAGTGTGTGTGTATGTGTGTGAGAGTGTGTGTGTGTCCCTGGGACTCTGGAGTCTGCACACCCTTCCCCCTACTGTTTGATGTTTTTCTGAACAGCCTGCAGGTCCTTGAGACAGTGACACTTTACACTGCATTGGGCAGTGAAGGATCCCCTTCTCACACCGTTCAGCCAATGGAGAAGGAACTGTGTGCAGCTATGTAACCTGAGGGCAATCACACCAGAAGTCCATGGGTCTGGGAACATAAATGCCTCGGGTGCATTCCTCTGTCAGAAGCCAGGTTTCATCTAAGGAGGCGTCTGTCACACACACACACACACACACATCCACATACACACACATTATCATCAACAGTTCTTTTTTTCTAGAACTATTATGGCTTTACAATTTTTTTAAACATTTTACATGTGTGTCTATGTTTTGCCTGTATGTATGTCTATGCACCAAGTGTGTGTCTGCAGAGGCCAGAAGAGGACCTTGAATCCCCTAGGACTAAGTCACAGGTGATTGTGAGCTCCCATGTGGGTGTTGGGAGTTGAACCCAAGTCCCCTGGAAAAGCAGTCTCTGCTCTTAACCACAGAACCCCTCCCCAGCCCTGAATTATAATTTAAAAATTACACTTATTTATTTAAGTATGTTTACACACACACACACACACTCACACAGTGTATATATAGGTGTCAAAAAATAAGTTGAGTGGTCAGTTGTCTCCTTCCACCACGTATGTCCCAGGGATTGAAACCAGGTTGCCAGGCTTGGTGGTCACTTTTACCCACCAAACCACATCACTCCCCCCACTTATTTTATTTTGTTTATTTGTTGTTTTGAGACAGGGTTTCTCTGTGTAGCCCTGGCTGTCCTGGAACTCACTCTGTAGACCAAGCTGGCCTCGAACTCAGAAATCCACCTGCCTCTGCCTCCTTAGGTTGTGATTAAAGGCCTGTGTCACCACTTCCAGCTTCCCCCTTTTTTATAATTAGATTTTTTTTTTATTTTTTTTGCAGTTTTTGGTTAACTCTTAAGATGCCCACCCATCTGAGTTAGTTTTGTCTGTGACAAACAGCTTCTTGGCTATGGCTATCACTGTGTATTTTGTTGAAAATCCGTTTTCCTTCAAATTGACTTCAGTCTTCATCCTTGTGACAGACCACGTGGTTTTGAGGACGACAGCTTTACCATAAGTTGGTAAATTGGAGTTGGGTTTTAGGGGTTTTGTCTTGTTTTTGTTTTTACAATTGTTTTGACCATTCTAGGAGCTTTACATTTCCATATGACTTTTCAGGTCAAATTCCCAATTTCTATGCCCAAAAAGCAAGTTGCTTTATAATTTTTTTCTAACAGATTTCTTCATGCTATTTTATAATAAACGCCTGAGTGTTTTGCCTGCATGAATGTATGCATACCACATAGATGCTGAGGTCCAAAGAGATCACCTGGAACTGCAGATAGGCATGGTTGTGAACCACCATGTAGGTATTGGGAATTGAACCCTGATCCTCTGCAAGAACAGGAAGTGCTCTTAACCACCGAGTCATCTCTCCAGCTCCCTGTCTTTCAGTTTTTACATAATTATGTCTCATAAGAAGCTACAGCAATGCAAATGCCTGCCATTCTCTGTGGAGGCGCCCTCCCAGCTCTCAGACCTCCTCGGGGCCTCACAAGCTGTCCCTGGCCTGAATTTGTGTATTTCTATGACATTCTTTTTATTGGGTATACATAAAAGAATTTTATTTAGAAACTGGAAGACAGTGTGGCGGTCAAAGCTGAAGCTGCTGAGAATGAGTACTTTCCTAGTGGGGATTATCCAACGAAAAAGGGTAGGCAGGCTTGATGTATGGCACAGGCAAGCAATTGTTCCTAGAAACCTGCCTCAGCCCCTGTGCAACTTCGTGTGTCACCCTTGCTCCTCCCCAAACCCCTAAATAAACACTATCACAAACTACCTGTTACTATCCTTCAGCTCTCAAGCTAACAGGTTTCTATGACATTTCATCGTGAGTGTAGAGTCAGTCAGACAGCCAACCCTATGTCAGGATGTGATCACAGCCGCTGACAGGAGACTGTTGTCCCTTACAGTCACAGATCACAACCCCCACCCCTTCATCTGTCCCTGACAACCACTAACTCATTCTTCATCTGCTATGGATTGGGTAAAATACCCCCCAAAGCTCCTGTGGGGAAGGCTTCATTTCTAGCGGGAGGTGGGGATACAGCTGGGAGCTGATTGGCTCGCAGGGTAGCAACTTCACCAGTGAACTGAAGAGGTCATACAGGAGGAGCCGTCAGAAGCTGGGGCTGGGCTGGAGGACGTGAGTCACAGGGGTGTGCATCTTAGAGGACATCTCGTCCCTTCCCGTCCCCTCGGCTTCCGGGCTGACCTGAGAGAAGTGGTTTTCCTCTGCCACACGTCCTTGCCTTGTCACAGCTTAAAAGCAACAGAACCTGACTGGGTTGAAACCTCTGGAGTCCTGAGCCAGATTCCTTCTATAAGTCACAGTGACAGAAAGCTGACCGACTGTTTCTATAATCTTGTCATTTTGGAGATATGTTGAATTATACAATAAATAACCTTTGAGGTTGGCTGTCTTCCTTGAGTCATTAATAATCACACAAATTACTGCACCCGTGGACAGCGTGTCCCTTGTCTACATCTGAGTATTATGCTGTTATGTGCACTGACCGAGGTTTGCTCAGCTATTAATGGGCATGAATTATTTCCTCTTCCAGACAATTACCAATAAAGCACCTGTCTAGATTACTGGGCACATGTCTGTGAGAGGGTGTTTTCTCATTGCTCAGGAACAAATGTCCAAGAGTAAACACTGAGCTGTAGGCTAAGTGTATTTTTACGTTTTCCTTTAAATTAGCAAAATTTATTTTTAGGGTACTTTTAGATTTACAGTAAAATCAGACTGAAAGTAGAGTTCCCATGGACCCCCTGGCCCCTCGACCTCTGGCACCTTCTATGCCCGAAGGCTCCTTTGCTGTGGTTGGCCCACCACACTTATGTACCAGTGCTGTATCTAGTCCCCTGGCATCTCCTATTTATCCCCCAGAAGTCACTGATCTTGTGTGTTGGGATCACACAGGGTCTAGTCTCTTCACACTGGCTTTCTATGTAGCCACAGACGTTTCAGTTCCTCCATGTTTTCTAGGAATGGTGGGCTCATTCCTTCCTACTAAGGAGTAGTGTCTACCCCCTGGATGGACTGCACCTGCTCATCCATTACTGTCTAAGAATACCCCAGTTGCTTTTGGGCTACAAACATTCATGTCCTCAGGTTTCACCAGCAGCAGTGATGGAAGCCCAGCATCCTTCTGCATGCTGCTTACAATCTGTCCTCTTCATCAAGGTGCCTGTCCAGCTCTTTGGACAGTTTCTTTCTTGCTTACTGTTATTGTTGATTGTGGGAATTCTTTGTATATTTCAGGTAGCTCTCCTTTATCAGGCATGATGTTTGCATGCACCATCCTGTAGTCTGCCCTGTCTCCCTGCACTCTTGGTGTTGTCTTTCTCAGAGCAGGAGGCTCTAAGTTGAGTGAAAGTGGTTTTCTTGGCATTATGACTGAGAATGGCCTTTGTAGGCTCCTGGGCTTGAGTACTTGGTCTCCAATTGGTGGAACTGTTTGGAAAGGATTAGGAGGTGTGTCCAGGGATGGGCTTCGAGGTTCAAAAGACTCATGTCATTTCCTGTGTGCCTCCTACTTACAGATCAAGATGTGGCCCTTCAGTTGTTCCTGCCAGGCCCTTGCTCTGTTATTATTGGCTCTAACCTTCTGAAGCCAATTAAATGCTTCCCTCTATAAGCTGTGTTAGTTGTGGTGTTTTGTCACAGCAATAGAAATGTGACTAAGATGGCACTTGTCCTGGTTGGCGTTTTCTGAGCTTCCTAATGGTGTAGCTTGTTGTTTGACATAAGTCTCGGTTGCTACTGAGTCAGATGCTTCCTCGCTCATTTCTTTACTCCTCTGTTCTGTCTCTCGTGAGTGAGTGTTACACTTTTGGGAGTGGTTAAAATTCCTGGATGGGACTGGAGAGATGGCTCAGTGGTTAAGAGCACTGACTGCTCTTCCCAAGGTCCTGAGTTCAATTCCCAGCAACCACATGGTGGCTCACAAACATCTGTAATGGGATTCGATGCCCTCTTCTGGTGTGTCTGATGTACTCATTAAAAAGATAAAGTTCCTGGATGAACTGTTTTATTGCTCTCTCTCTCTCTCTCTCTCATGTGTGTGTGTGTGTGTGTGCCTTTGTGTGTATCTGTGTGTACATGCACACATGTGAACACCTTGGTGCATGTAAGGAATTCAAAGGACAACTTGTGGAAATCCTTTTCTCTCTACTGTGTGGGTCCCAGGGATGGACCTTATGTCATCAGAATTGGTGGTGCTCTCTTTCATTCAGCCACATCATGGGACCTCCCCTTCCCTTCCCTTCCCTTCTGTTCTCTTACGTTCTCCTCTCCTCACCTTCTCTCCTCTCCTATCTTCTCTTCCCCCTTCCATCCTTCAGCACCCCCCCCCATCCTGCTGTATAGCCCAGGGTTGCCAGAACTTTGGATCCCCACCTCAGTTTCTCAAGAGCTAGGATGACGGGCACCACCAAACAGGGTTCTTCTTTTCAGTTTCTATTGTCATGACCCTGAGCTCGGGGAGCCTTTCCTCAGCTGTGTACAGTTCCTGCACAGTCAGTCATGGGTATTCTTCACCTCTGTTGGGGTGGTTTGGGTCTTTGTGTTCCTTTGGATCCTTTCCTAGGACTCTGCCTCTAGACTTTCAATGCTGGCTGGGCTCATTCACTACTTCCTCTATTGGAAGAGACCTTAGCACCTGTGTCCCAGCTGGGTCCCAACCGCAGGGTCTTCTGTCTGATTCTCCTGCACTGCTGTCCTCCTTGGCTCTGAGGCTACCTCTGCCTCTGCAGACTTTGTGTTGCCTTTTGACAGGCTTGTCAGTCTTGCTCACGTTGGCCATGATGTACAGGCGAGAGAACCACAGTTAACAAGCCATTAGTGCTGTGGTGGTGACACGTGGTGCAGACTTGTCCTAATGCCCAGAAAGTGGCCTTGGCCTTGGTGAACATCATTTTAGCCTGTGATCCTGGATTGGGGGTGGAACTGGGCACTTCTCTGATTGGCAGCTGCTTTCTGAGGGCAGATTCTCAGGAAGACCTAACGCTCTGGACTTTGTAAATGGCTCCTTTCCCCTCCCCAGAGGGTCTAGGACGTAATGATCCCCAGCCCCTAGCATCACAAGCTGTGATAACCTAGTGAATCTCGGATGAAAAAAGTTCATAAAAGAGGGGTGTCCTCCCAACAGGCTCCAGGAGAGTCCTGGCTGAGAAGCCACCAACAACCTGCTTCCTCACTCCTACGTTCTGAAGAGGAGTCCTGATTTTCAGGGTTCCTCTCTCCAGCTCCGGGACAGTGGTTTTGCTTCTTCCTGGTCAGTGCCTTGCTGCTGGTAGGAGGAAGTTCCTGTTTGGCTTTGTGAGAAGTGTCTGGTTGATTTCCTGAGTGGCTGCAGCCCCTGCTGGGATCTTGCTGGACTAGTGTTCTGAAAATCAACTTCTGAGCTGGCATTGCAACAAGCCTTTCGAGCTGCCAGGGAGCTTTGGTCTCTCTCCAGCCACTCAGGCTCTGTGCTATCTCCCAGCAATGCCTTGTTGTCTTTGATTTTAAAATTAACTCACAACGGGCAGTGGTGGCGCGCGCCTTTAATCCCAGCACTCGGGAGGCAGAGGCAGGCGGATTTCTGAGTTCGAGGCCAGCCTGGTCTACAGAGTGAGTTCCAGGACAGCCAGGGCTACACAGAGAAACCCTGTCTCGAAAAACCAAAAAAAGAAGGAAATAAATAAATAAAATTAAGTCACTCGTTTCCAATTATAAAGTAACACTCGCTCATTTGGGAAGAATTGTGAATGGACAGAAAAGTACAGAAATGGTGTAAGTGTCGGGGGTGGGAATCCCATCCCACCATGCAGAAATAAGAGCAGTGGGCACCGGCTTCCTCTGTGCTCCATTCTCTGTCCTCTTTTTGTGTGTTTGTTAACATGCCAGGTTACTCGGCATAGGTCACACGGTCTCACCCTTTGTCATGCTCAGCTCATGATTTGTGGTTTTCCGCTGACAGGCAGAGCACTTGTCACACTTGTCCTGGGCATGTTGAGTCCCCCTGCTGCTACTGGCATAAGATCTCTCCCTAATGACACTTGTCTCTCACCATTGACCCCTTCCTGTAGCCTTGCTGACTTCTCTTGCTTGTCTCTGCTTTTGAGAAACAGCCTGAGCTTCACTGGTGGAGGTGGAAATTGAGTCATCTGGGCAATTTGCTGTTTAAATTCCTAGACACTAAATTGCTAGGTTGCAGGTCACAGAACATTTAGAATCTGTGCTGCCAAATCGCTTCCAAAACTGTTTTCTGATTTATACACAGGAGAGCCCGGCTCTTAAGCCAGCCAGTTGGAGCCTGTCACAGGAGAGTTCAGAGATGGTAGAATCCTCTTCCCGCACCCCCACCCTAGCAGCCCTGTGGGGTGCCTGATCATCAGCAGGGCTGAGAAGTGCCAGGAGAGAGTCCCCATCATATGCACAGCCTGAATGTGGCCGGTTGTAGGGACCACAAGAGCCCTGGGATTGCTTGACCAAGAGCTTCACCTGTGGAGGAATGGCAAGAAATGAGGACCCCAGACTCCCACCTCCTTCACACTGCTGGCCCGCCCATCCATGTTATGGGTCGTTCTGACTTTCACAACTAGGTGGCCTTTGGTTCTGTCAGGGTGAACTATGTGAAACTGCGCCCCACCCCCCCCCACCCCCATCTAAATAGCCACATGGTGGCAATTCTGTGTGATTCCTTCAACTTAGGCATAGCTAGAATTCAGCCAGCCTAGTCTGGGATGCCCCAGTTCCCCTCAGCCCTGAGGGGTACAAAGAGGGAAAGAGGTTGGTCCACCACTTAGAAGTTCACCATGGTCAGGAATCAGCCTGGCCCTGCCCTCAGGATGTCTGTTCTGGTTTGATGACACCGCTCTGTCCCCTCCCCACTCCTCTTCCTCTCCTCCTGCCCTCACCTTCTCCAGAAAAAACCAAAATCCTCCAGTGGCTTTCCACCCTGTTCGAGTCCTCCAGTAGCCCCGTGCTAGCCTGAGGATCTTACCGCTGCTCTCCCTAGCCCTTGACACCATGCAAGGGCAGCTCCATCCCATTCTTAACTCCCTACCTTCCCTCACCTGCCATGGCCAACAAACTCCCAGGCTTGATGTTCCTTCCTGTTGGCCTCCCTCTTTCTGGACCGATGGTCCAGACTGTAGAGCTAGGCTGGGTCTGCCTGCTCTGCCCAGGTGAGAAGTGGGCCCAGACTCCCAAAAGTTACTCTCACACATATGCAAAAGAGTAACTGTCCAACACAGCTTGGTCAGCCCTGTTTTTCTGTCCTAAGGTCAGAGCAACCGGGGATTTCCCAAGGCTGAACTCGGAAACTTGTTAAGTTTATGTGTAGGGCCCCACCCCACTGCTGCTGCCAATCACAGCCTGATTAAGAAGAGTGACATAAGGTTCTTGCTTTGCTGCAAGTGCTTGAGCTCTGAGTATTGATCGCCATGGAGAAGTCTGGGATCAGGTGTCCTCCTTGGGATCAGGTGTCCTCTGCTTGTGTGGCTTCAGGTTCTATTCCAGACCCGTCTCTGCTCAGTCTGCATGCAGAGGCACTTGTGTGGGATTAGAATTCAGAGTCTGGGAACCAGATTCTGACTGACCTTTCACAGGGAAAGGTGTCACAACTCCCCTTCCCCTGCAGACGCCCTGCAAAATGATGGGCATGACCAGCTCAATTCCTGTAGGCCTTGTGGCTACTGACAGTTGAAAGTCCCCGGGCAGCATGTCCATGCCTCCTGAGCTCTATGAAAACTTGGTGTCAATCCCCAAAGAACCAGCCATTACTGACTCCTCTGCACCAGGCTGAGTAGGGATGAGCAGTGTTGTATATCAAACAGAATCCAGCTGGCTATATAGCCGCCTGACCTGGCATCCGAGTCAGTACATGCCGAGACATACACAGTGGTTGGTTACCTTCACGATGCCTTTTACCAGAGAGTAACCAGACCCAAGTTCAGAATGGCTCCAGTAGAGATGGGTGATATTTAGTGGGGGTGGGGTAGGGAGTTGTTGATGGAATAGGGTGAGCTCTCTCAGACTGGAGTTTGTATGGCTCTAACTTCCTGCTGAGGGTCCAACAGTTAGGATGTTTTCATTAGCTTATTCAGGTTCCAGACCAAAAGAGGAAGAGAGGGACCAGATGTGGTCAGAAATGGAGCCAGACTGTATCCTGCTTGGGAGCGGTTCTCATCAATTAGACTGACATGAAGCAACAGCCACACTACCCTGCATCACAATGCAAACAGAATCCAAAGCTATCATCTGCAAATGTCTGTCAGGGGCCGTGTCACTCATGTGATGCTGTGTCACTGACGTACAGCCTCACCTTGGCATAGTAGATGAGCATGTATGTCTGAGCATGGTGTATGGCACAGCTCCGTGCTGCTGCTATCTGCAGACCTGGCTGGCCCTTGTGACCTTATGTAGGATGACCCCAACTTCATTCAGGGGGTTGGTTGACCTGTAGCTGGGTAGCATGTATGCCTCAACCACCCTCCAGCAGATTGGCTTGGGTTTGTCCTCATGAGCTAAGCAAGACAAGGAGACAGAAGAGGTCAGAATTGCTAGGCATTCCTTTATTCCCTCCCTCTCCTCCTCTCTCTCCTCTCTCTCTCTTCTTTCCTTGCCTATCTTCTCAATTTTATTGAAGCATATTTCACATACCATAAAATCAATTTGTTTTAGATATCCAATTAAATTACCTTTCATACATTTAAGGTTGTACACAGTAACAACAATCTGACCTCAGATCATCTCCACAAGACAGAGGCAATGACTGCTCATGAGCCATCACTCCTGTGTCCACCTTCAGATCCAGAAGCAACGAATAGCATTCCTATCTCTAGATGTGCCTTTTTTGGATATTTTGTATAAACAGAATCATTGTCTTTATATTTCATTTGGCATAATGCTATGTGGTACCAGGACCAGAACCTTGTTGGATGCCATTGTGTGGTGGACCAGACATTGTCTGTCACCAGGAGAAGCACACCTGAGGAATTTCCAGTTTGGGTGAGCACTGATAACACAGTTATGAATGTTCATGAGCAAGACCATGTAGGCTTAGATGTTCATCTCTCCTTTCTCAATACCTAGGAGTGTAACTGTGGAAAATCTGTGCTTCACATTGGAAGGATCTGCAAATGGCTTCAGAGCAGCTTCTGTGCCATCTCTCCCCTCTAGCAGCACAGGTACCTCTGTACAGCCTCCCTGTCCTCACCGTCATCTTCTTCCCAAAGCCACTCTCCTGTGAGCAATGTGGCATCTCCTAGTGCTTTGATGTGCATTTCTCTATTAATGTTGCCATCTAAAAGTATCTACACATGTGCTCAAATCCCACTAAGTAGTCCTGACTGGTGTAGAATCACTATGTAGGCCAGGCTGGTCTTGAACTTATAGAGATCCACTTGCCTCTGCCTCCCAAGTGCTGGTGTTAAAAGCTACACCACCACGCCCAGCTTAGCCATTTGAAAGCAAGATTTTTTTTATCTGATGTATGCAAATGTTTGCCTGCATGTATGTGTATGTATGATGTGTGTGTGTGTGTGTGTGCGCGTGCGCATGCGTGCAGGCACGTGTGCGCCTGAGAGTGTAGGTGCCTAAGGATGGCCAGAGGAGGATGTGGGATCCCCTCAAGTGGACTTATATGTGGTTGTGAACGTAGGCACTGAGGACTGAACTCAGATCCTCTGCAGGAACGTACATGCTCTTCTAAACCATCTCTCTAGCTCCTGGCCTTTTATTTTTATCATCGAGTTCTACATTTTGTGTGTTGGCATTCTTCAGTGAAAATCAACCGACTATAAATGACCATAAATGTGTAGGATTATATCCAGACTCTCAGTTCTACTCCATTGATCTGTATGTCTTTTGGGAAGGAGGAGGGAGGAGAATCACATTGTGTCTATTACTGTAGTTAACTATAGTAAATATAGTGGTCTGAATCTATATGTTCGAGTGTGTGTGTGTACACACACACACATATTTTGCACATGAATATGGAAGCCAGAGTAAGACATTTCATGCCTTCCTCAAATGCTCTCCACCTTACTGTTTAGGACAATGTCTCTAATTGAACTTGGAGCTGTCAGCTTGGCTGGGCTAATAGCCAGTGAGCTCTATAATCCACTTGCCTCTCCATTATTGGGATTACAGTTGCATGCTGCCATGCGCAGATTTTTACATGAGTATTAGATATCTAAACTCAGGTTTTCATGCCTGTATGGCAGGCACTTTACCAACTGAGCCATCTCCCCAGACATGTGAGGTTTTAAGTCAAAAGCTGTTTTATTTTTCATTTTGAATATCTGGATACTTTCAGATGAATTTTAGGATCAATTGTTAGTTTCTGTAGGGAACAAATGAACAAAAAATCCAGCTGGGATTGACCAGCGCAGATGAGTTGGGGCTGTTGTGATGCAGTGCAGATGAACGTGGGGGTTCTTGCCACTTCACTAGTATGAAGCTGTCAATCCACGAACACTAGGTCCCTTTCCACTCAGTTTCCTTTGCCAGTGTTGAGTGATTGAACCTTTCCTGGGAAGACACCATGCACACCCTACTCACCCCAGGTCAGGATGAAAGTACAGATACAACCAAAATCTAACCTGGTGAACAATGAGTTTGGGGGGGTTACTTTTAGGAATATGGGTTAGGGGTCATTTACAGGAGCAGAAATGACACTAAGACACTGCATCACTAAAGCCCACCCCTGTAGGCACGACAATTCACAAAGCTGGGAACCTGAAGCATACTGTACAGCCTGCAGGCTGCTCAACAGGTTGGAGAGTGTCCTTTCAAGGAGCCTCAGCTGTTTTCTGTTTCCTAGAACTGAGCCTGAATCTTCTTAGCACCTTGGCTTGTCTCAGAGTCTTTGCTTCTCCTAGTCTGACTGGGACTCTCAGCTTTTCTTGGTTACTATGGTGGTGTATCTGGTCTGTTTCAGGGACTTCCTGAAGCTGTTAGATTGTTTGCCTTCCTGCTTAAGGAGCTTCCCTGCAGGATGGAATGTTTCAATCTCTGAGGAAACTGTTACACAACAGCAGCCCCTGCCATTAACAGTAATTTTCCATGTGTGTTTCTTCTTAAAGTGTCCAGGCTTGGAAATGGGACTCGGCATGACCGCTTGTACTGGCCGGTTTTGTGCATCAACTCGACAAAAGCTGGAGTTATCACAGAGAAAGAAGCCTCCCTTGAGGAAATACCTCCACGAGATCCAGCTGTAAGGCATTTTCTCAATTAGTGATCAAGGGGGGAGGGCCCATTGTGGGTGGTGCCATTCCTGGGCTGGTAGTCTTGGGTTCTATAAGAGAGCAAGCTGAGCAAGCCAATGCAAGCCAAGGCAAACATTCCTCCATGGTTTCTGTATCAGCTCCTGCCTCCAAGTTCCTGCCCTGTGTGAGTTCCTGTCCTGGCTTCCTTTGGTAACTGATGACCAGCAATGTGGAAGTGTAAGCTGAATAAACCCTTTCCTCCCCAACTTGCTTCTTGGTCATGATGTTTGTGCCAGAATACAAACCCTGACTAAGACACCACTCAAATTTGTTATGAAGTTCTGGGGTACAAACACTAGATTCAAGAAGTGGGGAACTGCTGTACCTGATGGTGGGAGAGTGTCAACACAACATTGTAAAGATGAGATCACACCTGTCTCTGAAACCTTTGTGCAGACAGGAATGATGATTGAGGACCATAGGTTGGGCACCTTCCGATGCTCACGGGGCTTACCCGAGGCTCACTGTTGGCTTTGCTGTCAGTATGTTTATGGTGCTCTGATTGGTTCTTGCCTGGCTTTAGCTTTGGACTGCCTTGGGGCTTTTACCTGGGGCTGGCTGGTGCTTGCTCACATGCTGTGGGCCCCTGGGAGCATCAAAGCAGCAGCTGCTTCTCCATCAATCCGATGTGTCAGGCGGGTCACCATTCAGGTAGTGAAATGGTTTGTGATTAGCTATTTCTGAGGGACATCAGAGGTTCTATTCTTATGGAGAACATGATGCTCTTCTCAACCCTCTCCCCTAACCCTTCTGCCCTATGGGGAGTCACAGGTTACTGGGAGGCCAGGTGTTAGACCCTATGGAAGCCTAACCCTTTCAATGTGCAGAGCAGAAGAGACTGTAGGCACTCATGAGCTAGGTTCCAGCTGGTTTTGGTTGCAGATGATAGTGCTCCTGGAACCTACAGCCTACTGTGGTGATGCAGTTACCTAAACAATCATCTGGTGCACCTGACACTCAAAGAGACCCCAAGTCAGTGACACTTGGATCGAGGGCTAGGCTGGCTGTGTTCAGTCACACTAAGTGTTAGGAAGGACAGTGACACAGTGGGGTGGGGGATGGGGTGGATATAGTCACTGCAGCTCAAGGCTGCTGAGCCCCTGAGCTCCGGAGGCATATGCAGGATGGATGCAAGGTTGATGCAGATTCACACACACACACACACACACACACACACACACACACCCCTTCCCTAGTTCCCGGAGAGAATCCAGGTATTAGTTGGCAGAGAGGGATTCCAGAGTTGAGAGAGAGAAAGGGAGGCATCAGAAACCTCCTCCCCAGTCCCCAGCCTGCCCTGGCTTGTCAGGCAACCTCCCACTGACCTCACCTGATGCAGTTACTCTGCAAGCAGGTGCTGCTCCTCCTCACACTTCCTCACTGCCACCCTCACTGCTTGCAAACCTGCAATTAGCATCAGATCCCGGCATGTCCCAGGGGGATAAGTACAAACCCAGTTTGGGAAAAGGAGGCTTCCACATCAAAAGCTTTGCAAGGCTTGCCATTTATAGGGCTAGAAGATGGGGCTGCGTGGGAGGGAAGGGGCACGTGGGAGGGAAGACGGGCGCATGGGCCCAGGTTCGTTCTCTCTCTCTCTCTCTCTCTCTCTCTCTCTCTCTCTCTCTCTCTCTTTATCTCTCTCTCTCCTCCCCCACCCTATGATGTTAGCTGGAGTTAGCAGAAGAGGTGTTGCCACCTTTCTTCTTGGTTGCCAGTGTCCTCCAGGGCTGAGGCTGAGTTGGAGGGGATGCTCTGTCCATTGGAGAAGGAGGCCAGAAGCAGAGAGGAGGAGTCATTCCCCCCTACTTTGCTCTAAGAGGATTCCAGGGACACTGAGGAACAGGGGTGTGAAACACCTGACATTCTGACACCTAGGTAGCTGTCCCTCAGGTGGGAGCAATAGGGGTTGCTAAAGCTTGAGAATGGTCTTTTCCTCAAAGGTTCATGAATTGAGAATTTGGTTCTCAGTGGCCATGTTAAGAGACAGTGAGACCTTTAAGAAGACATGGGGCTCAATTCGAGGCTCTTGGGTCATTTGGGGTATGCCCCCATGAAGGGGTCACTGTGGGGCTCCTATCTCTCACTCTGGCTCTCTGTCTGTGATCTCTCCAGCCCCATCCCACCTCCCACTGCCCCCATGGCATAGCACACCATCAACCAAGCAAACCCTTCCCAAAGGCCCAGTCCATGAGACTGCCTGTCCCTGGACTTTCTGTTTCTGTCCTAGCTTCATTTCTGTTGCTGTGATAAAATACCCAGACAAAGGGTAACTCAGGAGAGAAATGAACCATTCAGCATGTAACCCCTTGTTACAGCCCATCATTGTGGGGATGTCAAGGCAGTTTGTTACATCTGTGGTCAAGAGTAGAGAGAGAATACAAGCTCTCATGCTCAGCTCAGCTCAGGTTTGCTACTGCTATATAACCCAGACCCAAGCCAGGAATGGGGCTACCTGCTTTCAGGCAGATTATTCCCATAGCAACTAACAGTCAAGACAGTTCCCACGGACATGCATGTGGAGAGCATGATCTAAACACCCCTTCACTAAGACTCTCTTCCAGTGAATGGAGATCTTGTCATTCTGACAATTAAAATTAACCATCCTGTAAGGCTCAGAAGTCAACACTGGCTGCTGTTCCGTAGGGCTCAGGTGTGAGTTCCAGGACCCACAAGTCTCACAACTGTAAGAAACTCAAGTCCCTGGGGATCTAAACTTTCTTCAGGCCTTTGTAGGCACCAGGCACACACATGGTGCACAGGCATACATACTAGCCAACAAAACACCCACATGCATAAATAAAATTAATAAAAAATTAAACAATATAAATTTATTTAAAAACCAAACTAAACAAAAACTAACCACAGGCTCCATGTGAGCTGACTAAACCTTTTTTTCTTTCTAAAGCACTCAGCCTCAGGGACTGTGTTATCATCATGGACACTGGACTAATACAGATAGGATGCTGGTACCGAAGTAGGCAATGGGGATACTGGGCAATTTGGGTTTTTGTTTTTTGTTTTTTGTTTTTTTGGTTTGTTTGTTTTTTGTTTGTTAAGGTCAGATAGTAGAGATAAAAGAAAAATGCATACCTCGTGTAAACAAATCTAAGAGTTAATTATTTGGAACAAAAACATCAAAATAAGGAAATGGAAAACCCAAGGAAGGAAAGAGGGACATTAAAACACACAAAAAGAATAAAATAATCACACACAGAGAGAAAAGGTTAATTGGAAGAGAACATTTTGAATGCCAACCAAATAAATAAAGCCTAGTGCAAACAGATGATCTTCTAGAAACATATTATAATTAAAAATCATAATTATATTACAGCAGATGCCTGAAGAGACCTAAAAAATTTAAGCAAACCAATTAAGGAGGCCATCTGCAAAAAGCAATCCCATAAAATGTGTCAGACCCAATTTCACACAAATGTTGCGTATTTTTATTTAAATTGTGTGTGTGTGTGTGTGTGTGTGTGTGCCTGAGAGTGTAGGTGCCCAAGGAGACCAGAAGAGGACATTGGATGCCCTGAAGCTAGAATTACAGGTGGTCATAAGCCATCTGACATGGGCAATACAAAATGAACTTGTATCCTCTCTCTGTCTCTTTTTTAAAAGGTTTATTTATTTATATGAGTACACTGTCGCTGTCTTCAGACACCAGAAGAGGGCATCAGTTTCCTTTACAGATGGTTGTGAGCCACCATGTGGTTGCTGGGAATTGAACTCAGGACCTCTGGAGGAGCAGTCAGTGCTCTTAACCACTGAGCCATCTCTCCAGTGAATTTGTATTCTCAATAAGAACAGAAGCCAGCTCATAAGCATTGAGCTATCTTTCTGGCTTCCAGAATACTGTACATTTTAAAGAATGTCTAAGCTTATCACAACATGAAGCTTCACTATCCAGAATATAAAATAGTAAGGAGCTCTGCATATCTTAAGGTGTGTGTGTTTGTTTGTTTATACAGAGTCTCTCTATATTGCGTAGGGCAGGCAGGCTTTGAACTCATAGAGATCACCTTCTTCTGTCCCCATAGTGCCTTGATTAAAGGCATGTGCCATGGCACTCCAGTTTAAAAGTATTTCTCAATAAATGTTGACCAAAACTTTTAACATGCAGAACAATACTGTAAAATTTTGCATTGATTAAGTAAGTTCAGTGCAGAACTATGAAATAAGTAGGATCAAGCGACATGTGAGAAAACTCACTCCCAAGAGTGTGGACTGCGGGAACAACTTTCAGAATCCCCTAAGAGAAAATGTGCTTGAAGGGATGTTTGAAAAACCTCTTACAGGGCTGGAGATATGGCTCAGCGGTTAAGAGCACTGACTGCTCTTCCAAAGGTCCTGAGTTCAATTCCCAGCAACCACATGGTGGCTCACAAGCATCTGTAATGAGATTGATGCCCTCTTCTGGTGTGTCTGAAGACAGCAACACTGTAATCACATACATTAAAAAAAAAAATAAATATTAAAAAAAAAAAAGAAAGCCCCTTACATGTCTGTTGTTTCATTCAGCTGAAAATTTACGTAAGGTCAAATGGACAAATTACAATGCTTCTTTTCTTTTCTTTCTTTCTTTTTTTTTCTGAGACAGGGTTTCTCTGTGTAGCCCTGGCTGTCCTGGAACTTACTCTGTAGCCCAGGTTGGCCTCAAACTCAGAAATCTGCCTGCCTCTGCCTCCAGAGTGCTGGGATTAAAGGCGTGCGCCACCACTGCCTGGCTCAAACTGCAATGTTTCTAAGCATTCCTATGACATCAGAAAGGTTTTTAATGTTCTCTTGAACCACGTGAGAGTCCATTGCCAATCCAATGCCCATCACCAGCAAACATTCGGGGTGTACTTTCCATGTTAGAATCTTCAACATATCAGAATGCAGCTAAGAGTATCAGATTCCCCAGTGTCACCCTGTACAGGCAAGGACCCACCGGGATCCCTCCTCTGCCAGCTCTTCCTGCCCCATCACTGCCTTCTATCTGGAAATTTTTTTAAATTTTATATCTCTATTTATCTTAAGTGAATGAATGTTTTGCCTTGTGTGCATGTCTGTTCCTCGTATGTGTGCCTGGTCCCTGTGGGGGTCAGAAGAGGTTATCAGATCCCCAAAAACGGGGATTACAGGCAGTAATGAGCCATTGTATGGGTGCTGGGATAGAACTTGGGTCCTCTTCAAGAACAGCCAGTGCTCTTACTGACGGGCCATCTCTCCAGCCTCAGGACAAATTTTCATGTATTTACTTGGCTTTTATATCCTCAGTACTTGAAATTGTCAGTTGTTTCCTAGAGTGTTTACAGTTTGGCTTGGTCTAAAGCTTTCTCACCAGTAGATCCAGGGCAGACATCATTGTTAGGTTATCTACGGTGGCAAGCTGGGTTCTGGGTATATCCTCTTATGAGACATATGATTGCTGTGCATCCCACTCAGATAAACTCTCTCCTTCTCACTTACCTAGGATTTTGTTAAGATCTTTTGGCAGTGTGGGAATACCTATTCTCCAACTTATTCCCACAATGCTTTGTGATCAGAACGGACACAAGCGATTTTTTATTGGGCGAATTCTGGTTCTTAGATCTGGTTTTGCTGGTGATGCCTTTAATCTCAGCACTCTGGAGGAAGAGAAAGGTGATTCTCTTGTATTTGAGGCCCAGACAGGCCTTGGACTCCCCATCCCCCTGCCTCAACCTCCATGATGATGAGTCAGATTACAGCATGTTCCACCATGCCCAGCTCTATTTAGGGTGTTGTTTGTTGTTTAAGACAAGGTCTCAATAGGCACCCCTGCTGTCCTGGAACTCTCTATGTAGACTAGAGAGATCTACTTGCTCTGCTGGTATTAAAGGTGTGCAACACCATTCCTGGTTTCTATTTAGTCTTTTTTGGTGCTTTCTCTTCCCTATTGGGGTTTCCTACTTGTGCACTTCCTCAAAGCTCTCGCTTGTTCTAGAAGGAGCTTGTTACCTGTTACAGCCACTTCGGGATTCTGCTCTGACTGCCAGTGTCTTCCATTAAGAAAGACACCAGCAATAAAAACTTGTGATGACACAGACCTCACGCTCCATTGTCTAGCCTATAAGTGACCTCCTGACACACCTGGCCCAAGTTCAGTTCTTACGGCAGGATGGTCAGCATGAAGCCAGGCACTCCATGATGGTCAGCACTCACAAGCATTCTCTACAGAATCCTCTCTCACACTGTGATACCAGACAGGGATGGGGGGGGGCACCTGCTATTGTCTCTGTTACTTAATATTCATGCAGCTGGAAACAGGATAGAAATGAAGCATCAAAAATAGCAGGGAAGGGGCTGGGCACAGTGGCCCACCCTTGAATCTCAGAACTCAGGAGGCAGAGGCAGGAGCATCATTGTGGTTGGAGGCCAGCCTGGTTTACATAGTGACCTCCAGGACAGCCAAGACTACATAGAGAGACCTTGTGTTAAACAAAGAAATAGACAAACCAGGAGTAAATGCACCATCATTCTTGCAGAAGATCAAGTCAAACCCCTGCAAAGTGTACGAACACTTTCTATTACAAATACTGTCTCAGTTCTGCCACCGGACAAGAGCAGCGTAATCACCAATAATCACACATGAGGATTCAGTAGCCAGAATGACAACATAAAAAGGACCTCTTTTATCGCAGCAAAACAAAAAGACCCTGAGTGCAGGTGCCTGGCACCTACATAGAAAAGGTAGATGTGATTTATGTACATCTGCAAACCCACAAGAGTAGGATGCAGAGACAGGTGGAGGGCGAAGTTTGCTGGTGAATGCCAGGTCCAGTGAGAGACCCTGCCTAAAAAGATAAGATGAAGAGAAATGGAAGACACCTGATGTTGACCTCTGGGCTCGTGCGCGTGCGCGCGCGCGTGCGCGCACACACACACACACACACACACACTAAAATAAAATAAAAACAAAGATACACTCTGAGAAAAAAGGTAAAAAGAGAAACACTGTACAGCTGAGGATCATAAAGGCTTATTTCAAGTCTCAGGAGGAAAAAAAAAGAAATGACAAAGTGCAGAGAGAAAACAGGTACAGCCATGAGATCACGAACTGCAGGTGACTCATTAGAAACGGCTACACATAGATACATTTGAAAACCCGAGGCAAAGTGCACAGGGTCATAGAAAACGAAAAACACTGGGCTTAGAGCCAGGCATGGTGGCACACACTTATAATTTTGGCACTTGAGAGACTAAGGCAGGAGGATTGCCATGAGTTTAAGGCCATCTTGGGTTGCACTGTAACTTCAAGGCTACATTGTAAAACCTTGTCTCAAAAACTTCAGGGTAAAAAAAGGTGCCAAGGTTAGGTAACGAAGCAGTCTAAATATACATGGTTTAACAATCATTTAAGAAGCGAATACACTTTTACAACACACATGTGCACACACAGATACTTGTAGACATGCACACTTACATATGTTGAACTTTGGTCATTTGCTATGTACTGTAATGCTAAATACTGGCTGCCAAGGCCTGGTTGCTCCCAGGGATGAGAGAATCCTCACATACACAAAGTGACACTATATGACCTTACTCCTTGGTTTAAAACTATTGGTTGAATAAAGATACCAGGCTTGTGGTCTGAGAAAAGACCACAAAAGAGGGAAGAGAAGATGCCATGGAAACCTGGCCATGAGGGCTGGCCAATCAGAGTTAAGACTGCCCATATGGTGTATGGCAAGCTATAACTTGGGGTTATTGATGGGAAAATAGATTTTAATAGCTTAGAGGGTAGATATCTGCCCAGCTCTAGTGCATTAAGGTTTCTCATAAATATAAAGGTTTTGTGCCTTTTCACTGAGAACTGAATGATCAGAGGTGGGGTAGAAACCTTGAAGTGAGATTAAATATTTTCTACAACAGACATGTTTTACATGCCCCAGTCTTGTAGGACTTACAAGGTACATTTACCAAACCCTCTATGAACAGATAATGTATATACACACTAGCTATTACATAAAAAGGGAACAGTACAGATAATAGCAGGCCAACCACTTTACTAAGCCAGTACAGAGCTGAGAAGGGACATGCAAAGCTGTCAACCCGTCCTGCTGATGTTTTAAAAATGTCAAAGATGCCGGGCAGTGGTGGCGCGTGCCTTTAATCCTAACAGAAGCAGGCAGGCAAATCTCTGCAAGTTCAAGGCCAGCCTGGTCTACAGAGCAAGTTCCAGGACAGCAAAGCCTACACAGAAAAACTCTGTCTCAAAACAACAACAACAAAAATGTGAAAAAAAATTTTTTTAAAAAAAATCTCAAAGTCGAGCTGGAGAGACAGCTCAGCTGTTAGGAACACTTGCCGCTCTTCCAGAGGACCTGGGTTCAGTCCCCAGCACCCATATCAGGGGCTTCACAAACATCTGTAGCACCAGCTCCAGGAGATCTGACAACTCTGGTTTCCATGGGCACCTGCACTCATGTGACATGCCCACATACAGACACATGCACATAATTAAAAATAATAAAAAATTAAATCCTAAAAAATAACATGGCAAATCAGCAGGATCTAGAAGAAAAGTAACAGCACTATTACATGAATGCAGAACAAAGTGTTTGATGGCACGCCATAGGTGGGACTTTGAAAGGGATTCTAGAGAGCAAGCAATGGGGAGAATGTTCCCGTGGAACAAACTTGGGCCAGCATCACAGGTGTACATGCATTCTGGTGCTCAGTGTTCAGCATCAATCTGGGTGTCCTGGCCAATGCAGCCAGTCAAGAAAAAGACTCCAGAAGTTTAGGAATCAGAGGAAGGAAAACAGAATTGATCTCCTCTGTATTAATACTCATATTTAAGTAAATGTGTTAACTGTCACAGAAAGCCCCAAGCAACCAAGAGATTACCCATCAACACTCATCAGGTCTCAGCGTGGTTGTCCATTTAAGAAGTCAACAGCACTTTAACACACTAAAACACACATGTAACTTAAACACATGTAAGTGATATTATTTTCAGAAAAAAACAAAAGTGTAAAGTGTTAGGGAATTAAACTTAAAATCTAGAGCCCCCTTAATATAAAACCAAAACAAGCAATGAAAAAAATCTCTGTGCAGGCCCATGGCAGAGGGCTGGAACACACAGCACCTTTCTGTGTCTTTAGTGGATGGGGCCAGGTTGCCAGGATGCACTCCAGGCTACCAGCGCCTTAGCCAAGTGTGCTGGCTTCTCTGCCCAAATTCCTGTGGCTTTGGAGGCTTGGAAGAAGCATTGAGTAGCAGTCTTGGGAACACGAAAACCACTGGTCCTGTGGGTCTACCTTTGACCCAAGATGCCTCATTGGAGAGATTTGTCCTAGTGCCTGGTGATCCCATGGGCTGGGCTCAGGCCCTTCCCACCTGAGATACTCAGCCCTAGCCACTCCCTGGTCCTTCCTATGCTGCCCTTGCCATGTGGTCTTGGGTCTAAGACTAATCAAATGGCATGCCCTCGTCCCTGCTTCGTACTGGGTCACAGGCCGATGGCTGTGTTGGAGCCTCTGTCCACCCCTCTGTAACCTGAGTTCCTGAGACATCAGATGGTGATCAGGCCTATCTGAGTTCTTCCCAGCCCATGAGGCGGGAATTCAAGGCATGCTGGAGCATGCCCTCTGCCTGGTTCAGGTGAGGTGCTTGGCTTTTCTTGTGTGTGTGTGTGTGTGTGTGTGTGTGTGTGTGTGTGTGTAGAGGGACAGTCAGTAAGAGCCAGCTCTTCCCTTAGCAGTAAGGAGTGGCCTGTCTTCAGCTTCCAGAGGGTTCCTTCTTTTCACTGGGTCATTTGGCCCTGTGTGATATGCTGTGTGACACCATGCCAGTCACTTAACCTCTTGGGGGTGTGCTGTGTCCCACCCACAGGACACAGCTCTCATTTGGTAGGCCCTCAGCAAGGGCCTAGCCTTCCAATCTTTGGGGACAAGCATGATTTTTCCTGAGCTTGAAGGTGGAGCATAGCAAGAGTGAGGAGTCCAAGAGCTAGGGCAAGACAAGGAAGCAAGGGTTGCTATGCTGATCTACACATCGTGCTAGGGGCAGTGAGGAGCTATGGAGCTGGAGCATGGGGTTCGAGGCACCCAAGGGCACTTGAAGGAAGGTTAGTGTCATACAGGGTGAGAGTCTTAGGCTTGAATTCCGGTGTGGGTATGAGGCAGACCCTGGGAGGGCATTGTGGTATAGGATGTAGTCAATGCTCCAGTGAGGCTGGCTCCAAAGCTGAGGAGGTATTAAAACATAGTCAGCAACAGGATGCAGGAGGTTGGAGTGGGAGCCTGGAATCCATAAGGAAGGGATGGTGGCAGATAAGGCTGGGCCATGTGCTCAGTGGTCAAATGTCTAGGATGTGATGGGGAAGGGAAGGTAGACAGCTCTAGCTTGATGTCTAGGAGGGATGCCTCAGATGGGGAAGACTGGAAGATGTAGGGATGAGACACAACCACCTGGAGACTCACCGGTCAGAAGGAGGCAGGGCTGGTGATAAAGGGGCCAGAGCTGAGGCCTAGCAAGGCCTCTAGGGGAGGTGACTGGAGAAGAGAGATGGTCTGGGAGCAGAGGGTAAGGAAGATCCTGGAAATCCGAAGGCCACGGAGACATGGCTGGGGACTGTGCCCACATAGGGCCAGCTGGGTGGAGAGAGACAGCTGTGGTGTCAAGTCAGCTTCCTCAAAACTCTCTAAGCAACTCTCCTTTGCCCTGAATGCTAGCACAGGTCCGGCGCAGCCAGTAAGGGCCAGAGCCAGGCCACACCTGCCTCTGCCTTCCATATTGATTACAGGTTCCACATCTGTTTAAATCTATGTGGAAGACTGGACGTGAGAGGGAGATTAGCCAAGAGTCAGGCAGGAGGGCACATGGGACCTTAGCTCATGGCAGGAAGGACACCATTGCTTGTCGGAGGGTTGCAGCTATGTAAGCGTCTGCTATGAGAGTGTGAATACTCCATGCAGGCTTACTGGGGCCATGGAAGGTCCACAGCCAGGGTTCTAGAAAGCAGCTCCAACTATAGAGGTCTGAGGCCCTGGGTCCGCTAACCCCTCTTAACTGTCACCAGCACACTCAGTGCCCATGGAGGAGACAGCAATACCCTGACTTCTCAGGCTCTGGCTTTGAGCTGTTGCTCTTCTTGTGAGTGAGACCCTTAGTGGCTGCTGGCTGCGTGTGTGCACACAGCTGACCACCATGATACTCAATGCTGAGTAGGGTGGACTGCTTACCAGTACCGAAGCAAACTCACAGAGAAGCACAGAGGGACAGAGTTCATGCTCATTATTCTCCCAAGAAATTCAAGTTTAAAAATAAAAGCATCGGGGCTGGAGAGATGGCTCAGCAGTTAAGAGCGCCGACTGCTCTCCCGAAGGGCATGAGTTCAAATCCCAGCAACCACATAATGGTTCACAACCATCTGTAATGAGATCTGATGCCCTCTTCTGAAGACAGCCACAGAGAGTGGGGGCTGGAGTGAGAAGAAAAAGTGTCTGAAGACAGCTACAGTGTACTTACATATAATAAATAAATGAATCGTTTATTTTAAAAAAAAGCATCAATGTAAAACTCAGTCAACAAACCAAGGAGGGTATCTGTGATGACCGTGTGTGTGTGTGTGTGTGCGTGTGAAAGTTTACTTTGCAGCAGATGCCCTTCAAGAAACTCTAGAGCTGGAAATGGTGTTGCACACGCATAATCTCAGGATTCAGGAGATGGAAGCAGGAGGGCCAAGAGTTCACAGTCCAGAATTCATAGTGAGTTTGAAGCCAGTCTGGGCTGCCTTGGAACCAGACAATCCTTATTCTAGAGACTGGCTTCAGTGGCTTGGTGGGCAACGGACAGTGAGCCTTGTGGGAGACCATTGTAGGAAGCTGGAAACGTCCAATATGCAGGGATCATTCCTGTACACAAAGGTCCCTCCTGAAGACTAGAGGGAGGTTCAGGCTACAAGGAATGCTTGAGTGTTGCTCAGGGTGGCCATTCCAGACTTTAGACCTGACCTTGCTTCTCTGTTCAAATACCTCCCATGGCTCCCAGCTGCCTCCTGATGATGCTAAAGCCCAGGCCCCACCCTGCACCCCATTTCCACCTGAGGATTCCATACATTTTTTCCTGGTCCACCCTTGTACCTCTCTACTCTCTGCTTTTTAACTCAACCCAGAGGCCACACCCGATGTGCACTTCCTGCCTCTCCCTCCTCTGTGCCCTACTATACCCACAATGCCACCCACAATTTCTGTTAAAGGATCTCTCTGAGGGGTATTGATCCATCCAGTGCTAAAGCTGAGTCTGCACGGAGATGGGTCATACAATGGTTGGCTTGTGGGAAGAAGGGGACAGCAGGGAGCCCAGACCACCAGTTTTCCTACACCTGAGCCCTCAAGCCCATCAAAGCAGGGAGGGCATGTTTACCTCAGGTTACAGCAGGGTTGGTACAACTTAAGTCAATGATGGAGGCTCTAGAAGAGTTTGTGGTCACATGGGGGGGGGGAATGAAACACACAATCCTAAAATATGCTTCTTCAATGACCAAGCTTTCTAGGTGCTCCCAGCACCCACCACTGGTCTCCCTCCCCACAGCCTGTGCCCCCTGCAGGAACCTCTGAGTTCCTGGGCTCTACAGGCTACCTCCAGCTCCTCTTCCCTCAGAACTAAGAGAAGCGCCGCTAAATTCTCTACTCCATAGTGATCTCAGTTGGCCAATTGGTTGCCTTCTACCACCACGAGCTGCAGCAGCCACCTCGCTCTAGACACCCATAACTTTGGGGATCAATTCCCGAAGCTTTGCCCAAGGCTAGCCTAGCCACTTTTCTGAGGGCTTGTCAATCCACTGCATCACGATAGGTGGCCAAGCCTGTGCTGGCTAGGAACTTGACTTAGCGGTTACAGCCCTCGGAAGGGCTCTGGCAGGGTCCAGTCCTTGCTGAAGGGATCCTCTACTTCTCCAGCCCGCAGCGGCGCAGCACAGACCTGAGACAGACTATGAACCCCGCCCAACAGCACCCCAGCCTCGCCAGGTATGCATCGGGCCGGGGGCGGACGCTGGAGCGCGGTCGGCTGGGCCCGCCAGAACAAGCTCAAGGACCGCGCGCACAAAGGCGCATTCCGCCGCACCCCTGCTCTCTGCCCCACGCTGTCCGCTTCCCGCCTGCCTCTCCGGGTCCCTCCCCGCCCTCGCTGGGGGTGTGTTGCCATCAGGGTCCTCTCCTCCCCGCCCTACCCCCAACTCCGGCGCCCTACCCGGCGGGCGGCGCGCAGGCGCGGGCTTGTCTGACCCCCGTGTTGGAATCTGCCTGCGGCCCCGTCCCACCCCCCTACTCCATTCTGTCCCGAGGGAATCAGCGGCCACGCGGGACCTGGGTGGATCAGGGGTCCCGCTACACAGTCCTTCCGTTCCCTGGGAAACTTCTTGCACCCAGTGGACCCTTTTAGGACCCCTTCTTCCTGGCTGAGAGTTCCTTTCTTGTGTCCCTCTCACCCCCAACCTAAGAGGCAAAGGACCCTGCGGAGTTGCTATTCTGAGTTTCCGCAGCAGATGCTCTATTTGGACGAATATAACAAGACTCTCGCACTCGATGGCCAGGTAGACACTGGCAGTAAGGACTGACCAGGAGTGACAGACACCAACTCGCGGCAGGTAGCCCACAGAAGAAGCAAAGCACACCTAGGCTCGGTCCTTCAAGTCTCTAGGCAATGCCAGATGGCTTCCGTGGCTTGACTAGAAAAGCATAGTCAGGGCACTTGGAAGGATAGAGCAAGTCCAAAGCCCACTCCAAACACCACAAGTGTGGAAACAGGATGCCCATTACTGTCATTCTATTCAGTAAATGGGGAAACTGAGGCAAGTGAACTCTCCAGACGGCTGTGCATCTCAGGAGCTCCCACAACCTCTGGAGATCACCTCTGGTGGACTCCGAAACTAGCCCATCCACTTGGGTCCTGAGATGCTGCCCTTGTCTTCCTGGGCTTAGAGGGTGTCTCTCCTTCCCTCCAGTCGACCCCATGTCCCAGGATTAGTTGTTGAGAGAGATTGGAGATAGGCAGCTATCACCCAGCTCACGGGGACCACGCGAGGAACCGTGCTAGAAGAGTCTCGGATTAACTTGTCCAGCTGCAGCCCTGCCCGGCATCAGGCTGCACCTTCCGTAATAAGGAATCGATCACTCCTGGTGATACAACTGCGGGGGAGAGCCAGAACTCGCAGGCCTAGTAGCCGGAGTTCCTGAGCCTGGGGAGCCGAGACTAGCCCCGCCCCCATCTTGCGCCTGGGCCGGGCTGGCAGGGTTTGGGCGTGGCCCGCTAGCTGGAGTTGGCCGGGATCAAAGGGCGGAAAGCGGGCCTCCGCCCACACGCACTGAGACAGGAATCCGTGGCCCCGGGGGACAGAATCTTCAACCACATTCCGGGTGCCCGGGGCCCAGCAAGGCAAGGGTGGAGCGGAGCTGGAGTGCCAAGACTGGCATCACGGAGCGTGGGAAAGACCGTGCTATTAGCACTCAGCTCCAGCTGCCTGGGAGGCAGGCGGCAACCTTTGCCAGGTCCAGGCGGTGGCCTTGCCCCCTCTGGCTGCCCTGGATAGCATTAGGCAGGAGAGTCAAAGGGGGTTCACACTGCCCGTCCACTATAGGGAAAACTTGGCCCTCTGGAGCCTGAAGAAGTAGGCATTCCTGACTGCTGTACTGACTCTGGGCTGGCAGGGCCACAGTGGGGAGAGGGCACTGTTAGGTGGGCATTCTACAGTTGCATGGGGCAGAAGACCCTGGCACACTAGGACCCGCTGAGAAGCGCCATCATCCTGCAACAAGCTGTTGCCAACGTAGAGGCAACTTCAAGAAGGCAGCTTCCTTCCTGTCCCTAGAAGCACCGGGGGGGAGGAGGGAGGAGGTTATAGGAATCGATGGAGTTTTGCAAACTCTCTTCCCCCTGACTAATAGGCACCTGCCTGTAGACAGCAGCCTTGAAGCCCCTGTGCTGGCTGAGGATAGACCCCCGGTCCCAGGGTCCAATTATCGCCTCCTCACACCACCATCACCTCAAGGTCAAGTGACATTCCTGGAGTCACGCAGCAAACTGGACGCAAGCTGCTTCAGGGTAGACTTGGAAAATTCTGAGGCCCAAATCTTCTACCCTTAAGTGTCAGAGGCAGTGATGATCCTTTCTCTGGCATGTGTCCTCAGTGCGAGAATGGGATCGCAAATACTACCTCCCTGAGTTGTCATGACGATGTGGGGTCAGAGCCAATACTTCTGCCTCGGGAGCCCTCTCTGGCTCCAGGGACATAGTCCCCAACCTTATCTATGGAGCTGGGTGCCCCCTTGTGGCCACAGTGTTGACTTAGGTTTTAGGCTAGCTTTCCCAGCCTCTGTCCACGTGCCAGGGGAGGCCAGCTGGTCTCATGGCTGCTCCGCTGGGAGAACATACTCAGCTTGAACCTTCGCGTGACCACGCTGAAGGAGGTGTGGATTAGGCTGAGGTCTTTGGTCCTAGACTTTGTTTGCCATGACACAAAACTTGGGAAACCCAGTGACCTGGCATAGGACTTCTGGTACTGGACATCTCTAGTCATCTATATGATTTGGCACATGAATAAGTGGGTAAGGCTTTGGTGACTAATGCATAAGAGCACGCACGTGTGCCTCTCTGTCTACACTCAGCTGGACACTCTTGCTCCCTGAGCCCAGAACATCATGATGAAGCAATTGAGCAGCTGCTGAGGGGGTTTGGGAGAGGTGGCTGCGTAGGGGCTCCCAGAAACTGCAACGACGATGACACATTAATCAGGCATTGTTCCATCATGACATGGAAATAAAACCGTTTGCACAGATTGGAAGACAGAGGCACAAACCTTTTGGTAAAGTGTTCAAGGTGGCTGCAATTCGTTGCCCTCTTGGCTTTCTCTGGTGGCTGTAAAGTGAGGTTTAGTAGCCTCTACCTGGCATCTTTGGCAGAGATGGATCCCCTCCCTTCTCAGTGAGGGAGGGACTCTGAGGAGGTTGGCCCAGGAAAAGGAAAGAGGTTTGTGTTCATCTCCTCGAGGTGAGGTGGGAGGAGCCCATCTCTTCCTAATCTTACCCTCCCTAGCCCAGCAGGTAGGAGTTGGGGGGACCACAACTAGGCCTCCTGAGATGCCCCTGCCAACGTGCTCAGAGGGTCCCCATGAGCCCAGAGGCTTGACAGGCAGAACTGGATTCCCAGGAGGGAGGGAGTCGCGGCTCGGCCTATGAAGTGGTTGGGGGTGGAGAAGTCAGATTTATCCTTACTGCACCTGAGCGCGTATGAGGCTCATCTTTCCTGGGGAGGGGATGGAGAGCGTGTCAATCCGGAATCTCACTTCTTGGTCTTGCCCTCCCCTGCCACAGACCGGTGCGACTCATCAAGTCTCCGGGTCATGAATAACTGTTTTCTGTGCAAAACTCTATATTGGGAGGGATGCATCTGGGTGAGAATGAGTTTCAACCTGGATTTCTGAATCCGCGAAGTGAGAACACTAGCAATCCGTACTTCACAGGGTTACTGTGCAAATGCAACCTTAGGCGAAGTCTGTGCGCTCCTAGCATTTCTGCCTGGACATCAGGCTGCCGTCCCCCAGGCGCGCGCATCCGGGAACGGCAGGAAGTCAGAGCAGGTCACGCAGGTTCGCTCCAGACAGCGAAGGCGGAGACGAAGTTTTGCCCTTTACCTGCTGAGGCTCGCTCCAGGGTTGCGGATTCCCCCGCTGCCGCCTGGGCAGGCCCCAGCGCGCTCCCCTCCCCGCAGGGTATGGGTGGGAGTGGGCTCTGGCCCTAGGCTGCGGGACAGCCAAAAGCCTACCCGGGAGGCGGAGGAGGAGGGGAGGTACCCAGCTCGTGTGGAGCAGGGAGGGTCGTGGAGCGGATTGTAACGTTCCCATTGAGAAGAGACTGGCCTGTAAGCTCCAACTCAAAGGGGTGGGGGCTGGGGGTAGGGTAAAGACACTCTGGATCCGGGCCAGAAGAGGCAGCAAGAGATCTCGGATGAGAAGGAAAGTCTCGCGTACCGCGGAGGCTGGGGGAGTCTTTTTTATCTGCAAGAATAATCACTATCCATGTCTGCGTGTGTCTGGTGGGGGCGCGGTGCTGTGGGGACTCTCAGATGTTGTGATCCCACGGAAGAGTTGATAGGGGAGCGCTGGTGGTACTGGGGACAGAAGCAAGCCTTGAAAGCTCGCTGAGCAAGTGTGTGTGGGAGGAGAGAGCACAAAAATGCTCCCTACCTCCCATCCAGAGGCCGACAAGGACTCGGGAAACTGGGCTGGAGCCGGGCAAGGAGCCCTCGGCTAGTCTATGAGCAGGTGCAAGGACTGTCACAGCCACCAGGTGGCAGGCCGGCAGGCCGCTGTTGGAAACCTAAACAGCGTTTCTTAGGTCTGTCTGTCATTCTGCACCACACCACCCCTTCCGGGTAGCAGCATCATGGGGTCACAAATGAGGACAGAGAAAGCTTTTCGGACTTGGTAAGGCTGTGTGGCTGGTTAGGACAACAACTGATGGAAAGTCCTCCATGTTGTGGTCATCAGGCTGGACTGGACTAGAAAGACCTTCTTCCTTCACTACCCAAGTTCAGAGTTTACTCAGAATGTGTCCACCAAAGACTTGCACGCTGCTGGGCAGTGGTGGCCCACGCCTTTAATCCCAGCACTTGGGAGGCAGAGGCAGGTGGATTTCTGAGTTCGAGGCCAGCCTGGGCTACAGAGTGAGTTCCAGGACAGCCAGGGCTATACAGAGAAACCCTGTCTCGAAAAACCAAAAAAAAAAAAAAAAAAAGACTTGAGCGCTGAGCTCAGAGTGCCCGTGGCAGGGTCTCTTGGAATCACCTTTCAAGTGTGTGATATTGGGGTCAAGAGAAACTGAGACCCCTGTGTCACCCTTATACCTGCTGGACAGACAGTCCTGGGGGGGGGGGGTCTCAGCGAAGACTGGTTGGCTAGAGGAGGTGAAGCTGAAGCTACTCTGAATCAGCAGAGCCTCCAGGGGGTGCTGGTGTGGGTGCTGGCTAACAAACAGGACTTAGTAGACAAGGAGCTGTCAGTCCAAGCAAGAGCTGGCTAGGGCTGTGCTCACTCATGTACAGGGCTGCGGATGGCCCGAACTTCAGCCAGACCTGGAGCACCTTTGTGAGATGATACAGGAGAGGAAGAAGACGGGAAGAGACGGTGACCCTGGGCTACCCCTTCATACCTACATATGGATGGGCAGTTAGGGTCTGTGACCTCTCATACCCTCAGCCATGTACTCTTAGGATTAGGGCTGCTTTGGTGTCATGTGAGGGAGGGACGGATATGAGATAAGGTGTCTTCACAGCTCTTTATTTTTCCCTCTAGGGAAGCAGGAACTACTAGACTGGAGATGCACCCTCCTCCTACACCCTGCTCCTCCTTTTCCTTCTCTGGTGTTTTATTTGGATTTTTGCCCCCAGGATTTGGTGAAGGTATATAGAAAGTTGCCCAGAAGCCCGGCGTGGTTGCTCATGGCTTTAATCCCAGGACTAGGGAGGTAGAGGCGGGTAGATCTCTGTGAGTTCGAGGCCAAACTGATTTCTGGGACAGTCAGGGCTATGCAGTGAGACCATGCTCCACTATGTTCATAGCAGCCATATTTATAATAGCCAGAAGCTGGAATCAACCCAGATGTTCCTCAACAGAGGAATAGATACAGAAAAGGTGGTACATTTACACAATGGAATACTACTCAGCTATTAAAAACAATGACTTCATTAAATTCGCAGGCAAATGGATGGAGCTTGAAAATATCATCCTGAGTGAGGCAACCCAGTCACGAAAGAACACACACGGTATGTACTCACTGATAAGTGGCTATTAGCCCAAAAGTTCGGAATACCCAAGATTCAATTCACAGACCATATAAAGCTCAAGAAGAAGGAAGACCAAAGTGTGGGTGTTTCAGTCCTTCTTAGAAGGGGGTACAAAATACTCCCGGGAGCAAATATGGAGACAAAGTGTGGAGCAGAGACTGAAGGAAAGGCCATCCAGAGACTGCCCCACCTGAGGATCCATCCTGTATACAGTCACCAAACCCGGATGCTATTGCAGATGCTGGAACGTGCTTGCTGACAGGAACCTGATATGGCTGTCTCCTGAGATGCTCTGCCAGAGCCTGACAAATAACAGAGGCGGGTGCTCACAGCCAACCATTGGACTGAGCACAGGGTCCCCGATGGAGGAGTTGGAGAAGGGACTGAAGGAGCTGAGGGGGTTTGCAGCCCCATGAGGGAGCAACAGTGTCAACTGGCCAGAACCCCCAGAGATCCCAGGGACTGGACCACCAACCAAAGAATACACATGGAGAGACCCAGGGCTCTGGCTGCGTATGTGGCAGAGGATGGCCTTGTTGGACATCAGTGGGAGGAGAGGCCCTTGGGACTGAGGGGGTTTGATGCTCCAGTGTAGGGGAATGCCGGGGGGGGGGAGGTCGGAGTGGGTGGGTGGGTGGGGGAGCACCCTCATAGAGGCAGGGGGAG
>JADRCH010000341.1:1269207-1283367 GCA_019843965.1 Rhynchomys soricoides | reverse complement strand
GGCAGGGGGAGGGTTATGGGATAGGGGGTTTCTGGAGGAGAGACCTGGAAAGGGGATAACATTTGAAATGTAAATAAAGAAAATACCCAAGGGAAAAAAAGTTATTCACAGGACGAATTTGAGATAAATGGGAAACATCTCCCCTTTCCCCATAGCTGGAGGGGAGCTATGTGGGTGGGGGTGGGGGTGGGGGTGGTGGGAGTCTCCTCAGCTGTTCTCCTAGGAACTCAGTCACCATTATATCATTTTGTGCCTGTGTGAAAGTGCCTAAACCCTCCCCAATTTGTAGAAGCACAGCCCCCCTTTTTTATAAGCTTCATGTGTTCTCATTATTGATAGATAAACAAATATATATTAGAATTTTCCTGTAAGCTATTAAAGTTGGATGATTCTAGCTCTTAAAACAACCCCTGAGTATATGGGTGGGTGGTGAGTGTTCCCAAGTTGTTCAACCCTTTGTCTCCAGGAGAAGGTGGTATCTGAAGAAACTAGCAGGTTTGGACCAAAGAAAAGCTGGCCCGAGGTTGGTCCAGGAAGAGATGACATGAGGCCAGAGCTCCATGATCTGAGCAGGGGTTGTGGGTATCAGCTAGTTAAAGGCCTTTGGGACTGAACCCTGGGAGGCTACATCTGCCAGCAGGGCCTGGTAAGCTTCAGAGACCCCACTGAGCATGCTCAAACAACCACAGGGGTCTGCCACTCCTTCGGATGGGATGTGACCTTGAAGAGATAGGGCTGGAGGCTTAGGACACAGGAACTGAAGATCTCCCTGTGCAGGAGACATTCAGTCACTTCTAGCTGCTTTTCTGCCAGGAGCTGACAAGCCCTGGAGGCCTGAACTACTCCAGCTTGGGTTTAGGAGAATGTTTGTCAATGTGGTCTGAGAAGGTTTCTGGTTGAGGTCTCTGGGGTCTCTGTATCAAGAGACTATCCTAGCCTTGCATGGTGGCAAATGCCTGTAACACCAATACTTAGGAAGTGGAAGCAGAGAGATTTCCAGTCCAGAGCCTGCCCTGGGTTGCATAGCAAGGCCCTTTCTCAAACAAGAAAAAAGGGAGTTGGAGATCTGGCTCAGCGGTCAAGAGCACTGGCTGCTCTTCTGGAGAACCTGGGTTCAATTCCCAGCACCCACATGGCAGCTCAGAACTACCTGTGACTCCAGTTCCAGGAGATCTGACACTCTCAGATAGATATATATGCGGGCAAACCACCAATGCACAATAAAGTTTATTAAAAAGAAAACAAGCGGAAAAAAATGGACCGCCAACCTGCCCCAGGCTATTTGCCATTTGTAGCGCAGGAGACCAATATACCCAGTATACCCATTTCCTCCTCCCTCCTGCTGGTTTCCAAGGTTCAGCAGCAGGCATTAGCTTGAGGTCAGAGTGGTCTTTTCTCACCTGAGGTACTGCCAGCTACCTGCCTCCTTTTCTTCAGCCTAGCAGCACCCCTAAACCTAGCCCACTGTTTCTCAGAAGCAAAGTCTTCCGCAGATGAATGCACTCAGCTGTGTCAGAACCCTGGGTACTTCAGGGTGATCCTGCCCCTCTTCCTGCTGCTGTTCTTGGGGGTTAGTTTGGGAAGGGTGTGGGAAATCAAGTCTTAGAGTCTGGAAGGTTGAGCCGATGTGGAGATCTGGGGGGAAGTCAGGGGGTGGTGTCCCTAAGAAACCTCCAACTTCCTCCTGAGCCTCTCTGCCCAGACTGGAGGTCTTGTTTGGCTCCAGATGCTGGGGTTGCCTGAGGATTTGATACAAGCAGAGAGATGGGAGTAGGCGGGCAGGTGGAGTGAAGGGGCACTGAGTAGAGAGAGAAATAGGAGGGTGACTCGATGGCCAGGGGGGTGAACAGGTGTGTAGAGGGATGGACAGGCAGATGAAGAAGGGCGGAGGGCAGGGACTGGAAATGGATAGCTACAGAATATGAGTGGCAGGAGCATGTGCTCACGCTGCACGATCCTTTTAACTTCATGTTCGAGAACGCAGGCACAGGACTGAATAACTCGTGAGCTAAAGCAGAGGTCATAAAATCATAAAGCACGGAAAACAGAATTGCAGCGAACATACAGCATGTCCAGACTTGCGGCTGCAGCAAGACCGGAGTGTTGAGAAACAGCTCCAAACCGTGTGTAGCAAAGACAGTGCCTCAGGACTGGGAAGTGTGTAGTCCCCATCACTAGGGCTGGCACAGGGGGAGTGGTGGCAACTGAATGCACACCTGGGTGCATCTGTTCAGCAGTGGATGCCTGAAGGGGCTGTATTTCACTGTTTAAATATATGCTTCAAATCTGACAGATTGCTTATGGGGCAAAGGAGTAGGTTAAGTCCCGAGAACATTGAAAAACAAAGATAAAAATCAACAGTTAAAAACAAAACAAAACAAAACAAAACTCCATGAAATAGGACATAGTAGAGATCGGTACTGTGATGGAAAATTTAAAAAAATAATAAACCATATACTGATAGAATGTCAACTAAAGTGTTATTCAGAATACATAAAGACCTCTCAGAACTCAACAGCAAAGGAGCAAACTACCCAGTTTTAAAATAGGCTAGAGATCTGAACAAACACAGCATCGAAGAGAGTACGCAGGGGACAAGTGGTGGGAAGAAACTCAGCATTTATCATCAAGTCAAAGCAAGCGAAAACCCCAGGCACCAAAGCCACACACCCACCAGAACGGCAAACGGACATCGTGTGCAGACACACATGCAGCAAAAACGTGCTCAGCTATTGCTAGGGAGATGACACAGGGGTCTGGCTCTGTGAAAGGGCATGGAGCGATTGTCACCTCTCGACTACCCAGAGATTGAGCTGGAAAATTTTCCAGCAGTTAATCAATCCATGCTGGAAATTACCCTTTCAACCGGCCAGTCGCTGAAGACCCAGAGAGCCCAGCCAGAAAATGAAGCGCCCCTTAGTGGGGGAAAGGGAGTATGCTGGTGATTCTCACCAGTGGGCAGATTTCCAAAGCAATTCTCTTACACATGAAGCCAGAACCTACAGGCTTCTGGAAAGGCAAAACCAGAGGGAAGAATGACAGAGACTAGCAAGGACTGAGAACTGTCATGAGCCTGGTAGGGGATACACAGCTATGTCACTGTTAAATCTGCAGACATGAGTATTGGAGAGTGAGTTTTCTCTGTGCAGATTAAACAGTGCAAAACAACTGGCCAGTGAGATGACTTGGCACCTTAAGGCCCTTGCTACTCAACCTCATGATGTGAGTTCAATCCCCAGACACCACAAGGTGGAAGGAGAGATCTGACTCCTGAAAGTGGTCCTCTGAACTCCCACCAATCCCTGTGGCATGCACACACCCACAAGTAGTAAATAAAGGCAAAACTGATTTTTAACGAAAAGAAATCCCAAAGACGCTAGTGTACACAACTGTATAGCCACATTGTAGGAAGTAGATGAAATGAACCAAGCACTCGAGAAATAAGGCTCCCAGAAGAACCAAAAAGCTTCTGGGCCCAATTTAGGGACCCGAAGGACCTGTTTTACAAGTGGAAGGTTTAGCGAACTGTAACCTGCAACCTCACGGCATGCTGGCCTCAGAAGCAACTGCAGCCCCCTGGTGAGGTGGTGGTTTGACTGGACAGCAGCCCTGGAGAGATCCCTGGGTTGTAGTTGAGAGGAGCACCCATTCACCTGTCACCAGGGAGCCAGCCCTGGAAAGTAAGACAGCCTGAAGTCACAGGGCAGTAAGGTCAGCCCAGGTTGTATACCTTGTGATCGGCATGGAGACACAGGAGGCTTCTTCAGGTGGCTGTGGACTGACAGGTATGTGTCTGGTTTTGCTCGTGTGTGTATCCCGCAGCATCTTGATCTTGTGAGCAAAGTGAGGAAACAGCTGATGTTATAGAGGGAGGAGGGAGGCATGACTTTGGGGTGTATGGTTTACCCACTACCCCGGAAGGAAGCCACAGAGCCTGGCCATCTGTAGTTGAAGGGACAGGAAGTAGAGCTGGTTCACCGAATCAGATTTTCTCCTTGGTGGGAGATGCATCCCTTGCAACCTGAGAGCCCATGTGTCCCTGGATTCAGTATTGCTTAATTAAGCTTATGGTGCAAGACTCCCAGGCTTAGAATGAGGTCTGCCCGTGTGACTAGGAGGGATCCTGTAGGGCAGAGAGCTCATCAACCCCAGAAGCTGCAGTGTTTGGGGGACTTGGTGACTTTTATCCTTAGACCTCCTCTGCTAGTTACGGGTGAGGGGACCCCATAAGACAGCAGTCAACAACCCGGTGGGATCCCCTGCCTTTGGGAACTGAGGTGGCTACAGCCCCAGTGACCTGTTTCTGGTAAGTTCAGAGAGGTGACATCAGTGGGGAGCTTTTTAAATGTGTTCTCACTACCATAGCTGTACATCTGGGATGGTGTCATGGGTATGTGGTATAGAGAAGAGACCAAACCTCGGTACCCAGGGCAACCCCGGGCCTTGTACTTCCCCCACCTAAGTCACTTCTGCTTTCAGTGGCAAAGGGAGGGAAGGTTCTCTGGGCCTTTCACTCTGTGTGTTCCTATGGCTGTTCTGGCCTCAGCTGCTGGCTTAGGTCCCCCAGCTTTGTAGATTCACCTGGCTGGGTGTGGTAAGGAAGCAGGGTGTGGTGCAAGAGCCTCCCAGGCCTCATCATCTTACCTGGGGTCATTACTAGAACCTGCTCCAAATTTTGTGTTGGCCACAACGGCCATTGGGCTTCACATATAGCCCTGTGGATGCTTGGGGTGCTGGAGGGGCTTCCTGTGCTGGGCCTTAAGTAGCATCCCTGGTCTCCACCGGTCAGCAGCAGCATGCCCCTTGTGTACTTCCAGGGATGCTACATGTTCCCCTGGTGGTGGAGGTGATGGTGGTCCCCTATGCTGGGTAAAGGCCTTCAGGTGTAGTCTCAGGCGAAGGTTGGGTGGCTTTGGTGCAGGGGCAGGAGGGAAGTTCTCTGGGAATGGAGACACCAGCTGAAGAAGGTCTGGCTGCCCATTTTTCTGGTTTCTTATTTCCAGGCTGCCCTCAGACCTTTGACATGGCTGACATCTAGATGACACAGAAATGGAATCTGCAAGTCTGGAGTGTGACCAGATCACTCCACTGAAAAGGGGATGTTGAAGGCTTTCTTCTGTGTGCTTATCTCCAGGAAGCCTGGGATTAGGTGGACAGGAGTGGGCCTACACACTCTTCTGTGTACTTCTGCATTTCAATACACGCTGCAGGCTGACTCATGGGAAAGGCCCTTGGAGTAGGCAGTACTAACATCTGGGGGTGGCCTTTCTTGCTAGGGTATTTCCTGCCTCAAGAGACCTTTAGGGTAAACATAGACAGTTCCAGGAAGCTGTTGAGAATAGATCCGGGTGCTGAGGGTATCCACTGAGGGGTGGTAAGGCTAAAGCATAGAGCCAAAGAGATAGGCAGTGGTGGAGAAGGTGCTGGTCTTTCCTGGGGTGGAGGGAAGAAGATGTGTCTTGCTTGGCCTGGCACATAGTAGGTGGTCACTGATCAGGCCTCTCCTGCCACCCTGGGGGCTGGTCATTAAAAGGTATTCTGTCTCCCTCCTCTCTGAGTCCTGGGAGCTGGTCCTGCAAGTGCCCACTAGCTCCAAACAGCTCTCTGTCTCAGGCTGGGTGCCAGAGTGCCACAAGAATGCATCATCTGTGCATCATCGGTGACCAATGAGTCAGGAGATGGAATTAGGGCAGAAAAGATGTGTGAGGAAAAGTGGAACTGATGAAGGACCACAGACCCAGGACTCTAGTCCTGAAGGAGACTTAGGTTTCTCAGACCCTCCCTGTTACCTCTAATTCCCTCAAGGGGCTCATATCTAACAGATGAGATGCTGAGATCCAGAGCTATGGGCCCTTGGGACATAACTGTCTGTAACTTCCAGTTCTCAGAGCCAAGCTGACTCCATCACAAAGCAAAGAAAAGGAGAAAGTCAAGGGCGGGGCCCAGGAGAGGCATGACCATGGATGGGGTTTCCTCGGGCGAGGTGACCAGTGTATGTCTAAGGTCAAATGTGATAGGGATGCAGGGGAGGAAGAACAGGTGCCAGGCGGGGCTGGAGCTATGTGCAACCTGTCCCAGCTAAGGACCCAGCTCTACCCCAGCCTGCAGGGTTGCTCATAGCCAGTGCTGCTGGCTTGGCAGGTCTGGGAGTAGGTTCTGGACCCTGACTGGGCCAACCTGGAATCTTCCTGGGTTATTTCCAGAGGTAGAGATGGAATGTTCCAGATTCCCACACTAAAGAGGGTAGCTGGTCAAGATACTGCTCCTAAGATGTCCTGCACTCACCCCAGCTGCCCTAAGTCCCTCTGAGTGCCCTGGGCTCTCCAGCCTGCTTTAGGGCTCCTTGCCCCTCACAGATTGCCAACCTTGGATGTGTGGGTTTGGACATAGGCAGAACTCCTATAAGTCTCTGGCTTTGCACTTAATAACTCTATGCCTTTGGATGCCTCCTCTCGTCCCTATCCATGGATCCCCTCAACTACTCTGAGGAGGCAGCAGAAGAGATGCTCAGGTTGATTCTGGTCAACTCAAAGGGGAGGGATCTCAGTTCTCCCCTCCCTCCATCTCTGACACTGGGAAAATGGCCTTCAAGGCCAGAACTCAACTAGCTGTCTTTGGTCATGAGATAAAGATCTGGGGTTGGCTTCTGAGAGTCTTGGAAGCTACCGGGTCAGCACACGGAAGAAAACTCCACGGGTCAGGTATAACTGCCAGGGGTTCCAGGGTTAGAGCAGCCTGGGCCCAGCTGGAATACCATAGAGCATTGTTGAAAGCTGTGACTTGTGATTCATATTTGGAGAACACCCTGTCCAAGGAACCACAGCACTGAGAACTGGCAAGCCCTTGGGTTGACATGTCTCAAAAGCCCCTTCTGATTCCTCCTCTGCCTTGGGCATATCCCTTCAATACTTCCTTTGCTAGGACTGGAGGCCTCTTGCTCTCTTGTGTTTCCATAGAAACCTCTATTTCCTGTCTCCCTTTGGCCCAAATGTGGGAAAAGGGAGGACAGAACTGTCCTCAGAGGGACAGATGATGTCAAGAGGAAGGCAGAGGGACTGAGGCTTGACCCTGAGCACTCCCCTCTCCGCTGTGGGATCAGGTATCCTGTTAACACACAATAAACCCTACAGACAGCTAGGTGTCAGATGACCAGACTGGCAACCCCAAGGAGACAGACCATGTGCATAGAGGCAGCTTGTCAAAGGTGGGGCAACTTTAGTGTCATGGCGAATAATGACTATTGGGGCTGGAGTGACAGCTCAGCTGTTAACAGCACTGGCTGCTCTTACAGAGGACCAGAGTTCAATTCCCAGCACCCACATGGTGGCTCACAGTGTTTTGAACTCCAGTTTCAGGAGGTCCAATGCCCTCTTCTTGCCCCTGTGAATACCAGGGCAGACATACCTAAAAGCAAATACCTGCACATATTTAAAAAGAAAGAAAAGAAAAAAGTCTAGAGTCATCTCAAAGGAGGGAACCTCAGTTGAGAAAATGCCTCCATAAGATCCAGCTATAAGGCATTTTCTCAATTAGTGATCAGTGGCGGGAGGAGCCAGCCCATGGTGGGTGGTGCCATTTCTTGGCTGGTGGTCCTGGGCTGTGTAAGAAAGCAGGCTGAGCAGATCATGAGGAGCAAGCCAATAAGCAGCACCACTCCATGGCCTCTGCATCAGCTCTTGCAGTCAGGTTCCAGCCCTGCTTGAGTTCCTGCCCTGATTTGGTTTTGTTGTGGTGGTGGTGGTGTTTCACCATAGTAATAGAAACCTTGACAAAGACAGAGGTCTCAGGGGAGAAGTGGCCCATGTGTCCATCCATGGATGACATGTGTCCATCTACAAACAATAGGTGAGCAGCATATGTTCATCTTACAGGGGAGCACTATCCAGCCATTAGGAAGAAGCATTCAGACACCTGCTCAGCTGGGTGAATCCAGAGGACACTGTGCTGAACAACATGAGAAAGGCACACAGGACAAATAGCATTTGATGCTGCTGGGGCTGAGGTCCCTAGATTGGTTACCTTCATGGAGTCAGCAGGTTGAACTGGGTAGGGTGGCATTCCTGAACGCAGACCTTCAGCTTTACAAGGTGAAAAGGTTCTGGAGATGATGGTGGATCATAGGAAGTACCTTCTCGAAAGAGTGACCAAATGGCCATTTTATAATGAGCTTCAACCACGGTAAAGTTAAATGCTGAGAGACCTGACTAGTTTGCCATGTTGCAGCCTTGGGGCAGACAGGCAAGAGTTCTACTCAGCACCGCTCACAAAAAGAACTAAGAAACTTGAGAAGGTTGCTAACGCCCACCTATAGAATCGGAAGAGACAGTTGCTATTCCTTGCGGTGAATGGAAGTTAGAGCTCCCAAAAGGGCTGGTCAGGTTGCAGGAGGCCATGTCCACTTGTGCCAGAGCCATTAAACCCCTTTGTCCTCCAGAGGTCAAGTATGGGTGACATCATGGTCAGGAGATGTCAAAGTGTTGGGGGCAGTGGCATCATGGTCAGAGCCCAGGGAGGACCTTACTGTGCACTCGATTCCTTGAAGGTCACGACCCACAAACAACTGCTTTCCGAAAGTTAAGATGGAGTGTCTTCAGGCACGCATGCCAGCTGCCTGCCCCACACCCTTGAGGGCCAGCTTTCTAGAGACTGTACTGCCACCCACACAAATATGTAAATGTCTGTTAGGGGTGGGGTGAGAGAGAAAGGCTTCCAGCCTCACAGCCTTGAAGCCTCACATGACTCTCAGGGAGCAAAGTAAAGGATTCCTGTCTTTGGACTTAGGCAGGGATCTGCTGTCTGGGTCATGACCTTTCAAACTGCTCTGGGAAGCTCTGCTTCGTCGGCTAGAGCTTCTGAAAGTTTAACTGTACACAGGCTACCAAGGCCAGCTTTGCCTTCAGTTTTGGGGACACTGGGAGCTGTCAGGGATGGGGCCAACACCCCCAAGTCTAGAGCCAGCCTTTGGGCTGAGTGTGGTTAAGCTAGCAGTGGGTACCATCAGTAGCCACCTGGCTTTTTCCAGAGAAAACGGGTTACATTTGGATGTAAGATGGATGAGCCCAAGGCCACTAGAAGCTGCTGTATCCATCAGCCTGAGCAGCCCTCAGTGTAGCGGGCTGCACCAGTAATGCTACCTACTTAGTCTCTATGTTCATGTGTCTCTCTTGAGGAAAATCTCTCCTGGGTGAAGGCTTTGTTCTGAAATAGAGACAGGTTTCTCAGACAAAGCTGAGGTGGAGGTAGACCCCTGCTGGGCTCTGTCCTCAGGAAGGGATCAGCCTGGATGGTTCATGGTAGCGTGTGTGCAGGGCACCAGGTGGGTGTTCCAACGAGGACCAGTGCCAACCAGTGCCCTCCTGGCACAGGGGCTTCCAGGGCCAGGCCTGGGATGTAAAGAGCTGGTGATGTGACCTGTCCTGGCTGACTGGGGATCAGGTGGAGACCAGTCCATGTGGAGCTGCCCGGCAGAGGCATTTGAACCCCCATCTCTCAGTTCTCAGTTCCTGAGCAGAGCCATCATCAGAGCAAGGTCAAACAGGTCTGGAGCTATTTTTTTGTCATCTCAACGCATTGTCATCACAGTGATGTAAGCCCTACGCTAGCCTTCGTTGTGGTTAGGGGAGTTTCGGATTGAGCATGCTCAGACCCCCCCACTACTTCCTGAAACCTCTCAGCTGGGCCTGTAGAGGGGTGCTCAGTGCTGCCTTGAGACAGACCTGCTCTGTGTTGCCTCCGGAACTGGCTTGGGTAAGTCAGTGGATCCTAGATCCGGGGAGTGGGCCTGGGAGGTCAGGCCCTCCAACAGTGGTTTCTGAGAGAAATGTGATTTGGTAATATAACAGTGGGGCTTGGCCCAAAGTGTTTAACCAAGGCCTATCCCCAAGAGGAGACTCTGCCCACCTATGTAAGGGTACAGGGACAATAGTGTATATCAGACTTCCCTTACCCTAACCTACCTGGATGCTTCTGGAGATCCTTACCCCAACTGTAGATACAGACGAAAGTAGAAGGACTGGACTTCCTCTGACAGAGAACTGAGGACCACAGAGGCTTTGGTAACATCCTGGGCAGTATGGTTGGTGGGGCTAGGGGTTTCTCTTTCTAGGAGTTACCTAGGGTTAGAGGCAGGCTCTGAGGAGGGACAAACAGAGCAGTGAGGCTCTGCTGGGGCTGGCCAGTAACGGACTCCTGAGGCCAGGCATTTGGAGGGCCTGGCAGAGGAGATCTTGTAACTTCTACTAGAGTTGTGAGGACAGACTCATGGAGTGTTCAGGTTAGCCACCAAGGACTGTGAGCAGTTGTTATGGTCTTACTGATGAGGGCACATGGCCCAACGTCTTAGGGGGTTAGCCACGCAGATGAGTGAGAACGGAGATACCCAAGTGAAGGTGGGAAAGAAGAGTAGGTACGGCAAGCACTCAGCTTAGAAGTCAGTCAAACTGAAATGTGCATTACTGAGAAGCATGGTGTGGGGGATGGGTCCCCAGATCCACATGGTGTATAGATAACACTAGTAAGTTAACAGTTCCTGCCAAATGGTGTTCTGAATTTAAGTCAGTGTTCTGCGTTTGAGGACAGAAATGAGGATGAAGGTTTTTGGTTTTGCGTTTGAGGACAGAAATGAGGATGAAGGTTTTTGGTTTTTTGTTTTTTTTACCTTTCTCTCCTCTCTCTCTCTGTCTCTGTCTGTCTTTGTCTGTCTGTCTGTCTCTCTCTCTCTCTCTGTATGTGTGTGTATGTGTGTGTGTGTTTCCATGTGTATGAGCACATATGTGTATACACGAATGTGAATGTGGAGACCAGAGACTGATGTTCAAAACCATCCCCAGTTGCTCTTCATAGAGGCAGGGTCTTTCATTCAAGCCCAGAGTCTACAGATATGGCTACTCTTGCTAGCTGGCTTGCTCTGGGGATCTGATCTCTACCATCTGAGGGTGGAATTGTAGGTGGACCACCACAGGAACTAGGCATTTATGTGAGTTCAGGGAATCCAAATACAGGTTCTCATATTCCTGTGACAAGCACTTTTACCACTGAGCTGTCCCTCATCCGGCCCCAGAGAAGCCTCTAGGGGGATGGAAAAGTGAAAGACTAAAGCAACCCAAACAACCGGAAATTTCTGAGGTAGAGAAATGGTGCGGTGTGCTGGTGACTCAATGGGACAGTCCAGCCACCCTGGCTTATGGTTCACTTCTCCGAGTGGCAGAAGGAAAGTACATGTCTTCCCTTCGTGCTTTCCTGGCCATTAGGAAAGCTCCATAGTCAAAAGACTGACAGGACTGTCATTGGCGGAGGCAGAGCACAGGGCTCAAGGGCCATAGGCATCACAGGTGGCATGTTGCCTGCGCATGACCTGTCGACTCCAAGTACCTCTCTTCCTCAAAGACGGGTCTACTGAGGAGAGGGGCGGCGTGGGGTGGGGGTGGCTCTAGCAAAGGTTGGAGGCAGGAGAGTGGAAATGGAAAAGATGGTGGGAGCCAGGTGGCCAGCAGGGTTGGATAAGGTCAGCATGAGTCTGAGGGCTGGTGGTCAAGGGGAAGCAAGGGTGTAGCTGGGAGTTAGAGCAGGTAGAAGGGGACATCCTGGGGTCATGGGCCCATTCACCACTCAGCCTGGTGGCTAAAAGTGACACACCAAAATCATCAGTCCCGTTGTGCTGCCCTTTGTCCAACGGACGCTTGATGGCGTTCAGCCTGCTACAGGTCCGTCTGAGTAACGGAGTCTGCCAGGCCCAAGCGGATATCACAAGTATGGTAAAGCATGTGGGTGTGGTACGGTAGGACATTCTCTGCCAGATTCTCAGAAGGTCTTTGAGTACACTCACCGTTGCCGAGTCCTGATGAAAGTTGGCCACGATCTTCTACTCTTGGGGGGTCAGTCAGGTCCAACTCTCTTACAGATGACATGCGCGGCAGTGAAGATAGCCTAAGATATCAAGAGGAAAAGTCACTACCCACAGCTAGGCCGGCTCCCCACAGCAGACAGAGAGGCCGGTGTCTGCTTCTTGGAGAAGACAGATGCAGGGATCCTTCTCTTCTACCTCGTCTTTCCACATTGACACTCAGTTGGGGATTCATAAGATGGCCTAGCCCAATTGCACTTCTGAAAGAAGCCTGTATCTTGGAGCGTGGGGCTGTTGACCCTTGTCCCTTCCTGTGGAAGAAATAGCCTCGTTGTTTCAGATGTCCACGAGAACTGATCTGGCTAGGTTAGGGACCCTCGGAGCTTAGACAGGAAGGGAGGGTCTCTGAGTGTTCTTAGCGAGACCCTACAGCATAGAGAAGACTGACAGCTGAAAAGGAAATGGTGAGCTGGAAAAGAGACAAGCCTAAGGCATGACCTGCCCTGAGCACAAAGGACAATGGCAAGAATACAAGGCCACTAGCTGTGTCAGAGCTGAGGCACCCAAGAGCAGCCATGGTGAGGGGCCACATTATAGTGCAAGGATTCAAGAGCCCCCCTCTGGTGTCCCAGTGCAAGCTGCTCTGACCTGAGCCTCATGGTTGATCTCCTTTGATGTAAGTGTTGATGCCCTGTAGGTTAGAGATGTGACCCAGATGTGGACATCATGGCCTTGTTTTGTTCTGTGTAGGCTGAGCAGTTAGTCCCAACAGCCTGCTCTGTCTCCCTGGCCAAGCTCTGTCCACAGGTGACAAGGATGTGACTTGCAGCTATGGCAGTTTCCCACAATGCATCTTCACCGCAGGAGGGAAGTGTGTGTCATGTTTTCTGTTGAGCCCTTGCTTCCTCTGGCTTCTGCATGGTGGTTGAACACTGAGCACACCACTCCCTTCCCCACCTGCAGGGTTGCTGGGTGCTTAGGATGAGCATGGTGCAGCCCCTGTAGGGGACAGACCTGCCCTAGGCTGGCTCTGCAGCTGGCCTTACAGAACTCTAATTCTGGTTGCAGGAAAGGCAGGCGCAGGCCTCTCAGGGCTCCAGCTCTGGGGTTCCAGGCGCTGCTCCATGCAGTCATGTGCTCATTCGCTAGAATGAGGGTCATGATTAGTGGTATTTTGAATTTGGAGGGAGCAGAAGCTTGCTGTGACAGATGTAGAGCAGAGAGTGACCAGCAAGCCATTAAGGCCCACAGCATGCTCAGGGCTGAGACCCAGAGGGACAGACAGACACCTGTCCTGGTGCTCAGCAGGTCAAAGCATGGGGGAGGGTGTGTGTGATGCAAGGAACCTGCTGAGGGACATGCTTGGCAGTGGCTCTTCTTGCCCATCCTGGTTTGCCTCTCTTTAGTGTGTGCTGAGGTGTTACTTTAAACTTCTTCAGAGGTCAGTGACCTTTTGTAATCTCAGGTGAATGGTTTAGCTTCCTGTTGTTTTCAGAAACTTTTGAGAAGGAAGCAGGGGATCTGGGAACTGCTGCCGACTTGTGAGGCTCCAGGGTTTGATATGGATGCTTGTGGGGCTCAGCCTCATTTAGACTGGCTTCCATAGGATTCCAATGGCTACTCCCGAAGGCCCAATGTACTCTGGGTGAAGACTGTGGTTATCTGCCTGACTGAGGGGCAGCCATGTGCGTTGGGGGAGCAGGTGGGCAGGTGGGTCAGACACACTTAACTTTTTAGGTCATTATTTAATCAGAAGAGAATATTCCCTAGGAGGAATTTTGGCAAGCTCACAGTTAAACTTCGTTAAGTTTGTTGGATACAGACTGCCAAATTGGGCTCTAAAATATTTGTACCCAATGTATCCCAATGTATTCCTATCATGTAGCTTCAGGGTACCATGTCTTCAGTCTCCAGAACACTGATTTAGTTGTTTTTGTCAACCTGACAGGCAGAAAAAAACAAAACAAAACAACAATAAAACAAAGAGACCTTTCTTCATGCTTATTTCAAATTTCTTGGCCTTTTGGGAGCTCTTCTTATTTCTTCTGTGGAAGCTCAGGTGCCATCAGCTTTGCCAGCTATAACCAACAAGTAACAGTTTTAACTATGGTATCCAGGGTGATGCTTTGATGCTCGCTGGCTTCCCCAGTGCCTGGATGTCTGTACTGCATTACCTTTGTTGACTGTGGGATGCTCTAGACTCTTTGTTGAATGAGTCAATCTGGGATAACAGGCATTGCAACAACACACCTGGCTGGCTGGCTGTCTGGCTGGGTGGGTGGGTGGATGGATGGATGGATGGATGGATGGATGGATGG
>JADRCH010000341.1:1217474-1256253 GCA_019843965.1 Rhynchomys soricoides | reverse complement strand
CCCACCCCCTCACTCACCCACACACTCATTCACTGGTTTACACACTCGCTCACAGTCACTCCCACCCCCTCACTCACCCACACACTCATTCACTGGTTTACACACTCACAGTCACTCCCACCCATCCCCCGTCACTCACCCACAAACACACTCATTCACTTATTTATCACTCACTCCATTATTGATCCACTCACCTCCTCGTCTTTCCCTTTCTCACACGCCATGCTCTCCTTCCCTTTCCTGCTCACTCTCACCCTTCTTCATATCTCCCTCCATCTCTCGAACACTACAACTTCCCTCCCGTTCTTCCTCCCTTTGGCTTACCTACTCCACAAAGTGCCCCTGTAGTCCAGTAGTGAGGGAGGTGGGCCATGGTGAAGATCACCATGCCGTCCTGTCCTGGGGTTCATGGAGGAGGGATGGAGAATGGGGAGTGTCTTAGGCTGCTGAAATAAAACACCACCACTCTAGCCAAGCAGTGGTGGCGCACGCCTTTAATCCCAGCACTTGGGAGGCAGAGGCAGGTGGATTTCTGAGTTCAAGGCCAGCCTGGTCTACAGAGTGAGTTCCAGGACAGCCAGGGCTACACAGAGAAACCCTGTCTCAAAAAACCAAAACCAAAACAAACAAACAAACACCCCACGACCCAAAGCAGGTTGGGGGGTAGGGGAAGGGTTTATTTCAGCTTACATGTTCCAATTGCAGTTCATCAGGAAGTGAAGTTAAGGCAGGAACCTAGAGGTAGAACCTGAACCAGAGGCCATGGGGGAATGCTGCTTACTGGCTTGCTCTGTGTGACTCATTTGGCCTTCTTATTTATTGGTTTTTCTCTGTGTAGCCTTGGCTGCCCTGAAATTTGCTTTGTAGACCCGCCTGCCTCTGCCTCCCAAGTGCTGGAATCAAAGGCGTGCACCACCACACTTCCTACTCAGACTGCTTCCTTACAGCACCTAGTAGTGGACCTCTTTACCAGTGGCTGGTGTTCCATGGAAACAGAGCTTAGCTTTCCCAAGTCTCCAGTTGTGTGTGCTTGTTTTGTATCAGCTTATCACAAGCTAGATTCATTCTAAAAGAGGGGATCTCAATTAAGAAAATGCTTCCATCAGGCTGGCCTGGGGCAAGCCTGGGATGAGTTTTCTTGGTTGATTATTGATACAGGAGGGCCCAACTCACTGTGAGCAGTGCCACCCCTGGGCTGGCAGTCCTGGGTGCCATAAGAAAGCATGCTGAGCCAGCCGTGAAGAGCAAGCCAGTAAGCATCACTGCTCCATGGCCTCTGCTTCAGGTTTTGCCTCCAGGTTCCTTTTTTGAGCTCCTGCCCTGACTTTTCTGAATGATAGACTACAGCCTACAAATTAAAATAAATCCTCTCCTTTCCAAGCTGTTTTTTTTTTATTTGTTTATGTTTTATCAAAGCAATAGAAACCTCAACCAAGACAGAAATTGGTACCAGGTTTTGGGGTACTGTTGTGATAGCCCTGCTATGTGTTTGGGGGAGGACTGTGGAAGCATTTGAACTCTAAGCTAGAAAAGCCAGTGTGTGCTCAGGACTCAGAGGCCTGCTCTGTGGGACCTTAGAAAAACATTGAGAGCAATAGAGACGATGGTGGGTTGGCTTGTGATGCTTCATAAGGAAGTTTGAAAGTCCTTCAAAGACCATGAGTGTCGTTACCACAATATTTTGAGTTAAGAACAATTAAAAGTGAAACCTTGGTTTGGCTGGGACAGTGGATGCTGGTGATTTGGGGCTGAAGAATCAGCTGTGGTTAAGAAAAGATAAATCGAGGAGAAAAATCTTCTGGGAAGTGTTTCCTTAGTGTCAGCACACGGAAGCTGTGGTCCATAAGGGGCAAGTCTACAGCTCATGCTGGCAGCAGAAAACGGTAAGTCTCCAAGGTGGTGCTGGGTTTGAAGACATAAAGAGGTCTGGAGAGCAGCTGCAGCTTGGCACTGTGTGTCAGGGCTGGAATCCCTGAAGAGAGGCCTGGGAAGGCTATTGGTGAAGACGCAGGCCAGGTGCAGAAAAGACTCCAACATTTTGGAGATGTCAGTACCATGGGATGATCTCCAAGGACAGCAGCAGCCGTGGAATGGAGTTGGCTTGAGTGTAGACTTGTGTCCTGTGGTAAGCTCTTCAGAGCCCAGAATATTGTGAGTCCCAGTGTCTGATGCTGATCTTTATACTGTTGGATTTTCATTTTGTTTTTATTTGAATACAACTGTGTCCTGGTTTTTCCTTCTTTGAGTAAGAAAGTTTCTTCTTCTTCTTCTTCTTCTTCTTCTTCTTCTTCTTCTTCTTCTTCTTCTTCTTCTTCTTCTTCTTCCTCCTCTTCTTCCTCCTCCTCTTCCTCCTCCTCCTCCTCTTCTTCCTCCTCCTCTTCCTCTTCTTGTCTTCCTCTTCTTCCTCCTCCTCTTCCTCCTCCTCCTCTTCCTCCTCCTCTTTATCATCATCATCACCACCACCATCATCGTTGTGAGACAGGGTTTCCAGGCTTGAACTCAGAGATCCACCTGCTTCTGCCTCCCAAGTGCTGAGATTAAAGGCATGTGCTACCATGCCAAGTTACTTAAGTCATTTATTTTATTTTATTTTACAGGAGCCCACAGTTGAGAAAGATAGTTTTAGAAAGACTTTAGATATTTTAAAGAGGCTTCAACTTTGAGAAACTGAACTTTTAAAGACTATAGTACTTTTAAAGTTATTTGTGCTTTATTAAGGAACTAACATATTGTTACAATTTATTGCAATGCTACCATAATATTAACATACCATCCTGGGGACAAATGAGAAAGGGAAGGCCCTAGTTGAATAGTAATGAGTCTGTGTGTCAAGCTGACAATTGTGGTGGCTAATTTTATGTTACCTGGACACAAACTAGAACCATGTTGGAAAAGGGAACCTCAGCTGAGAAAATTCCGCCACCAGTTTGTCTGTGGACAAGCCTGGGTGTATTCTATTGATTGGCGATTAATGTGGGAAGGCACACCTCACCGTGGGCAGTGGCATCCCTGGGCACCATGGGTGCACCAGAAAGCAAGCTGGTTTGACGTGAGGGTTTGTGCCTGGTCTTATTGTGAGTTATTAGGCCATGTTTGGTTGATATCACTGGAAGACATGCTCTTTTCTGAAGGGAAATGGAGGAGGAGATCTGGGGGAGAGAGGAGATGGGGGGAAGGGAATGGAAAGAGGGGAGGGAGAAAAAACTGCAGTCAGGATGTAATATATGAGAGATTAAATTTAAAAAGGAAAGGAAGAAAGAAAAAGGAAGGAAAGCTGAGCAAGCCAGTAAACAGCGCTCCTCCATGGTCTTTGCAGCAGTTCCTGCCTCTAGATTCCTCCCTTGAGGTCCTATCCTGGTTTCCCTGGACGACGGACTGCAAAATGTAAGGGGAAAAAGCCTTTCCTTCCTAAGTTGCTTTTGGACACGCAGCCTTATGGAAGCACTTGAAACCCTAAGACACCAGTCCTGCCATAGCCACTAGGGGGCAGCATCACCAAGCCAGAGCAGGTGCTGTTAGCGCTGAGGGTGCCTTTCCTGTAGCATATCCTTCCAGACATTTCTAAACAGCTACCTGACCATAGGTACCACGGAATTATGGAGGTTTCGTTTTTAGGAATGTAAACTCATTATTTATTTTGACTTATTTATTTATTTTTGCATAGTAGAGAACTTCATGTGCTGGTGTGAGCCTCCCTCCATACCCAGCTTTAAATGTTGCATATTTTTTATTTAGCTGGAAGTACACATGACATGAAGATAGAGGTCAGAGAGACCCGCAAGTGTCCTTGAAGCTCACTCCATAGAACTCTTGCCAATGTGTAAGGCATGTGAGACTGGGCTACCAGACTGGTAAAGTGGGGCGTGATCAAATCCGGGGAATCGCAGAGATCTGAGACGGAAGAAGTGGAGTTGCCCACTCCCAGCCACTAACGCCTGCTCTGGAACACATAACCACGACTAACAACCGAGAGGACCGCGGAGTTCTTCTCCATGCTAATGAGGTCAATGACCTTCCCTATCTGGACTCAGGCCCTTCCCTCAAAATTATATAATCCCTTGTTCACCCCAAATAAAGCATATGTGTCCATGTCCACCTCCAATAAAAAAAGATGAGTAAGCTTGGATCATCTCTGCGAGCTGCTTCATTACAGATCGCCAATGGGAAGGTCTTTGCCTAAATAAGCCGTGATAGTGACTTCTGAAGAAGGCCTTTTCTCTTCTCCCACCCCTCCGGCACTCTGAACTCGCTCCCAACTGGACCGGATTCTGCTAGTCTCAGGCCAAGGACTCCCCTCCAGGTCTGTCACGTAGCGGTGTTCTAATGCCCTGAAGGGTGACCGGATCCTCCTCTTCCTCTCCAGGCAGTACACCAGCGGCACCTGGGTACCCAGAGGGGAGACCCGGAACCACAGCATTGGCCTAGATCCTGCTTTTCCATGTAGGTTTGGTGAGCCGCTGACACCCCGAAGGAAGTCTGCTGTCTCCTCTCTGAGCTAGTAAGTTGGTGATGCACAGACAGTAATGGTGAAGAGAGGCAGAACCCAGGGCCCACAACAAACTACATTGGGCACTACACCAGTATCTCCAACTCAGGCCACTCCCTTAAATGTTGCTGGTTTCCACGCATGTCCACTCTGTGTCTGGATCAAATCAAACTTGCTTGCGGTGCTACTATCTGTACTTCCAGCTGCGACTGTGTTTCTCTGGCTGGTTTAATCTGACCACCGCTTCCTTATTGATTTTTCTCAGCTGTAGACTGGGTATTTATTTCTTCTTAAGAGGAAGGATCTTTTCAATTAAGGAAATGGGTGGAGACCTAGATCTGGTCTCTCTAGGCTGCTTCCTCTTCCAAGGTAGTGCCCTTTCCATAGCAGGAATATATTCACCGTGCGTGCGTGCGTGCGTGCGTGCGTGGTTTGTTTTTTGAGACATGGTCTCTTAGTGTATCACTGGCTGTCCTAGAACTCGTTCTGAGGACCAGGCTGGTCTCAAACTCATAGATCTGCCTGTCTCTGCCTCCCAAGTGCTGGGATTGGTGTTCAGCCTGGCTTCTATATTTTTCTATATCAAAACAGTCTTTGTTCTGATATCTCCAACCTCTCGATATAACAACCCGAAGACGGACCAACCTGTTTCTTTTACTGATCTTTGATTATGTGGTGGTTTGAGTAAGAATGGCCTCCGTTGGCTCACGTATTTAAATGCTTAGTCACCATGGAGTGGCACTATTTGTAAGGAGTAGGAGGTGTTCTTGGAAGAGGTGTGTCACTGGGAGAGGGCTTTAAGGTTTCAAAAGCCCACACCAAGCCCAGGGTCGCTTTCTCAGCCTTCAGACCAGGATGCCGTTTTCAGATACTGCTCCAACACCATTCCTGCCATAACGATAAGGGACTAAGCCTCTGAAACTGTAAGCAAGCCCCTAATTAAACAGTTTCTTTATAAGCGTCGCCTTGGTCATGATGTCTCTGCACAGCAATAGAACAGTGACCAAGGCAGAAGTTGGTACTAGGAGTGGGATCTAGCCCTGAGGTCACGACTTCCTTTTTTCCATTTAGCTTCAGGCCTTCTTTTAAACTTTTTATCTCTTGGAGCTCTAACTTAGCTCCATTATACTTCCTGGTGTTCTTTTTTTTTCTTCAGACTGTAGATTTTGTATTTCTTTTTGTCCAGCTTGCTCCTTTTCATTATAGATCTACATACGAGTGATTATTAGTAACCACACAACACAGTCAATACTAGGCTGACTTGAAATCCCCTCTGCCAACACCATCTAAAACTCTCCAATTTAGCCTCAATTTGACAAGGGCAGAAAACAGCCACATTCTTTGCAAAAATATCACAAGAACAGTATCTCGATGGCTTACTAACATTCTTCTCTGAAACCTCTTGAGCTGAACCCCCACAATCAAAAATCACCCTGGGCACTGTCTTCCATGCTCCTACAAGGATGGCCCATTAAGCCCCACTTAAAGTGTCCAACCACTATGCTAAAGTTCCTGTCAGCTGTATCCCAGTCCCTGGCATAACGTAGATAACAATGCATGTTTGTTTGAGTAGAAAGATTCTCACACAAGTGAGAGGTTCCATTGGATCATGGCGAAAGGGAATCCCAGCCACGAAACAATTTTCAGACTTGAGACAGTTTGTAGACTCAAAACTGGTTGAATGAAGTGGAAGCCAGGATCCCCTGAGGAAAGATCTGTCTTAGTCAGGGTTTCTATTCCTGCACAAACATCATGACCAAGAAGCAAGCTGGGGAGGAAAGGGTTTATTGAGCTTATACTTCCAATTGCTGTTCATCACCAAAGGAAGTCAGGACTGGAACTCAAGCAGGTCAGGAAGCAGGAGCTGATGCAGAGGCCATGGAGGGATGTTCCTTACTGGCTTGCTTCTTCTGGCTTGATCAGCCTGCTTTCTTATAGAGCCCAAGACTACCAGCCCACAGATGGTATCACCCACAAGGGGCCCTCCCCCCTTGATCACTAATTGAGAAAATGCTTTACAGCTGGATCTCATGGAGGCACTTTCTCAACTGAAGCTCCTTTCTCTGTGATAACTCCAGCTTGTGTCAAGTTGACACAAAACCAGCCAGTACAGGATCTTAATACAATACCTATGGATTGAACTGTTAGCTTTTCTCCAGTCTTTCTTCACAAGGACCTACAGCCTTTTACAAGGGTAATTGTGTGCCTACTTTTGGGGGGCTAGGATTCTGGCTTATGCTGAAGACCAGCTGAGACAACCAGCCTTATGGACTGAACAACTCCTGGATTCTTGGACCTTCTGTTGGAAGACAGCCATTGTTGTGTTACTTGGTCTATAACCTATGGACCTCTCTAATAAAGCTTATATTTTTTTCTATCAGTTGTTCCTCTTTTAGAGAACCCTGATCAATACATGTCTGTATATGTCTATTCACCACATCCATGCCTGATACCCCCAGAGGCCAGAGGAGCATGTCAGATGCCCTGGGACTGGAGTTGCAGACAGTTGTGAGCCCCTTGTAGGTACAGGGAATTGAGTCCAGATCCTCTACAAGAGTAACATATACCACTGAGCTGTTTCTCCAGCCCCAACAATGATTCTTCTGTGAGGCAAGACAGAGGAAAAGGTAAGGGATGTTGGAGGGAAGTGTATCTTTCATGTCCTGGGTCTGGTCTGCATTTCCCACTGACTTGAGAATCAAGAACTTGACACAAGGAACCACCGTGCAAGTTGCCTATACAGCAACCCCATTGCCTTTTAGGGGAAGAGAACACAAACGTGGTAGCACCTGTTTTGAGGAGTGCCGTAGGAAAACCCTCCTGACATGGATGCTCCATTAGGGCAAAGGTTTTTGTTGTAGGTAAGAGAGAGGGAAAAGTCAGAGGCGCCTGGAAGAGTCCAGAGCAGAGAGAAAAAGAAACAGACTGGACACGGCCAGGGTTATCTGGGAGAGAAGAAAAATGATCCAGGTTATAGGGAGGGTATATAACTGAGGGGGGAAGCCTGTGGAAACTGGAACAGGCCTGGGGTTTGGGAGAAGAGAGGTGAGAGGGACCAAGTGTTACAGGATATTCCATCTCAGTGTGAACCCTGAGACTGTGTTGTTTACTGGAAAAAGCCGTTTCTGGTTATGATGTAGCACACACCTTTAACGCCTCTGCCTGGAATGCAGACACATTGTTTAGTCCCACACAATGAAGGTAAAGTTAGTTTGTAGAAGGAAGCACCCATGTTTGAAAGTTGATTGAGTGACAGACAAAGTGACGAACCAGAGAAGGATTTGACAGACTAGGATATGCCCAACTCTGGAGAGTAGACAGGAAACGGAAGCTACTTAAGAGAGCATTGCAGAGAGAGGAGACAGTTTTACTGAGACAGTTGTACAGGGGCTAGCTGAAGAGAATGAGCCAGAAGATGAGAAGGAGCCAGAGGATTAGAACTTATTGTCAAAGTTAGTATGAGGCCAAACAGAGCGATTCAAAGGTTAGGAAGGGGTTGTTGTTGTTGCTCTTCTTCTTCTTCATCATCATCATCTTCTTCCTCTTCTTCTCATTCTTCCTCCTCTTCCTCTTCTCTCTGCTCTGGGCTCTTCTAGGTGTCCTTGGATGTTTTCTTCCTCTTATCTACAATAAAAACCTTCCATTTCAGTGGTTTCTTTACCAAACCCTTCGAGTTCAGAATCCATTTATGTGGAGAAAAAGGCAAAGGAGAGAAGGGGGGGGGATGATACAGAGATTGTACCCTCCTGGCTAATCAAAGAAGGGGAGCATGAGCTTGCATGGTTGTAAAAACTGTTCTCTGCATTCAACCACAAAGCTGGGCAGTCTGTGCTAACTAGGCTTTGGGAAGTTGCAAAATAAATTGCCTCTTCTGCTCTCTGACTCTCCAGTGCTCTTACATGAAGTGAGGACCTCTGTTTCTCACACACTACTTTATAAACTCATTTATAAAAGAAAAAATCTTGGGGCTGGACAGATGGTTCTCTGGTTAATCCTTGCAGAGGGTTTGGTTTACTCCCCAGTACCCAATAAGAGCTTACCAACTGTAACTTCAAATGATCCAATACTCTCTAACAGTCTCTGAGGGCACCAGGCACTTATAGGTATGGTGCACTTACAGATGTGTAAGCAAAACACTCATACACAAAATAAAATAATCCTAAAATACAAAACAAAAAAACAAAAAACAAAAACAAAAAACTTTAGGCTGGATGTGATGGTATACAACTTTAATACCAGCACTTGGGAAACAGAGGCAGGTGTTTCCCTGAAAATTTGAAGCCAGCCCAGTCTACATAGCAAGTTCCAGGTCAGTCAAGGGTCATATAGAGAGACCCTGCCTCCCAAACAACCCCACTAACAAACCAAACACTTCTGACAAAAATAAGCATAGCGAAGCATTCTTTTCAGAATTTTATTTGTATGAAGGGTTTTACCTACATGCGTATCTGTGCACCACTTTCGTGCCTGGTTGTAAGTTATCATGTCAGCACTGGGAATCAAATCTTGGTTCTCTGGAAGAACAGCTGGTGCCCTTAACTACTGAACCATCTCTTCAGTCCCTGCAAATACATTGTTGTTGTTGAGATAGGGTCTCATTATGTAGTTTTGTCTGGACTGGAACTCTCTATATAGACCAGGCTTGCTTTGAACTCACAGAGATCTGCCTGCCCCTGCCTCCTGGGTGCTAGGATTAAAGATACTTCAGTCTACGATATTAATCTTTTTCCTTTGAACAATGTAACTTCAAAACCCACCCATCTTAGTTAGGGTTTCATTGCTGTGAAGAGACACCATGACCAAGTCAACTCTCTTTTTTATTTTATGTATGTGAGTATACTGTTGCTGTTGCTCTCTTCAGACCCACCAGAAGAGGGCGTCAGATCCCATTACAGATGGTTGTGAGCCACCATGTGGTTGCTGGGAATTGAACTCAGGACTACTGTAAGAGCAGCCAGTGCTCTTAACCGCTGAGCCATCTCTCCAGCCCCCAAGTCAACTATTATAAAGGAAACATTTAATTGGGGCTGACTTACAGTTTCAGACGTTTAGTCCATTATCATCATGGTGGGAAGCATGATAGCATGGCAGCATGCAGGGAGACTTGGTGCTGAAGGAGTTCAGAATTCTACATCGTGATCAGCAGTCGGCCAGGAGGAGACTGGAATTCCACACTGGGTGGAGTTTAAGCATAGAAGACTCCAAAGCCAACTCACACAGTTCTAAGCCTCCTTTAACAAGGCCACACCTTCTAATAGTGCCACTCCCTGTGGGCCAAGCATTCAAATACAAGTCTATGGAGCCCAACTCTATTTGAACCGCCACACCACCAAAATTAGTACAGCTGTTAAGATGCTCACGCAGGACTCTTGAACAGCACATATACACACACCTTTGGGTGTGCACTCCCTCTCCAGTGTTGCTTCACAGACTCCTGAAACCTTACTGTGGTATACATTAAGATCCTGGGCAGAGTTTCTCAGGCTTTGGTGTGGACATCTGCAAGCATCCGGAGATCCTCCCTGTCCTCTGTAGTCTGCATCCTGGTCAGAGGGAAGCCAAATTTCTCACAGAACCTAGAAATCCTTCTAAGGGCTGGCAGTGGAGAACTACAATCCAGAAATGGAGGACACACCTGTGATCCTGACTAGATCTTTAGGCTGGAAGACACAGACTTTTGACCTGGATCTTGACATGGCATGACACACTCTTTTGATCCAGATCTTGAAGCATAGTGACCACAAAAAACTTAGGCCCATGCAAGGTAGTATACACTTTTAATCCCAGGAGACCAAGGCAAGCACATCTCTGAGTTCAAGGCCAGTCCAGGTCAGAGCAAGTTCCAAATCCAGGAGTGGTGGTCACACCTTTAACCTGGACCACACCTTCTGCTGGAGGCCTACATAAGGACGTTGGAAGAAGGAAGACTCACTCTTCTTCACCAGCTTGCACTTATTGGCCAGCACATCTGTTAGAACCCACTTCTTCGGGATTCTAGTTTATACAGGAAACCAGATGAAACGACTATCTTCGTGGGCTTCCCATTCACAGCTGCCCATGGTTGGGTAAGTTGGACTGTAAACTGTAAGTCATTACAATAAATTCCCTTAATATACAGAGACATTCCATCAGTTCTGTGATTCTAAAGAACCCTGACTAATACAGTTTCCTTTGGGTTCTTAGCCTTACTAATAAAATAATTTAAAACTGATTCAGAAAGAAGGTCATGAACAATTTTATTAAATTTACAGGAAAAAAAAAAAAAGACAGGATAAACAAGCTGAAAAGCCTGTAGCCTCGAGAGGAGAAGAGAAAACTGCCTTTTAAATTAGGCAAGGAGGTCAAAGAAACAGAAAGCACAGAGCCTCAGGGAAACTATGCTTCAGGGAAACTGTGCCTCAGGCTTTTAACCAGTACCCAAAAGGAGATGGAAGGAAAACGGAGCTGAGGCACTTCAGCAGGAGTTTACCACCAAGCCTCCCACCTAAGATTCCTAGGACCCACATGGTAGGAAAAAAGTGATTCCTGCAAGTAGTCATCTGACCTAACTCTAAGCAAAGGTGATTCCAAAAAGTTAAAGCAGGGGCCGGAGAGATACCTCAGTGTAATGAGCACAGTAGGAAAGGAATTTTAGACATGTAGAAACAGCTTAGTCAGGAACCCCATGACACCCAAGGCTACAACTAGTAACCAGAACCCAATGACCTCACTCACTCAAGATAACCAGACACAATCCTAGAACCTCATGACGCCCACTGGACAGTATGTAAGCAGAGACTAAGAGCAATGCTCTGTTCTGCACATCTGGAGAGATGCCACTTCGATCTTCCCTGCAGCTGGAAAGCTTCCCCCAGGATCCTGACCCTTCCAGGATCAGAGACTTAAGATAAAGACTGGACCTGACCTTCAGCTAAGATACCTAGCACAGGTGAGCAGGGTTGGGGAGGCAGGCTTAGGACCATAGTTAGGAATTTAGAATGTGAACCTTGTGATGACCCTCAGCACAATAAAAATAGAACTTTTGTTATCCTACTTGTTATACTGACTACACGTGATCCACCTTCTTGCTCGAGACACTCAGGGATTAAGAATAGTTGCTGTTTTGACAGAGGACCTGGTACGGTTCTCAGTACCCACACTGAAGCCCACAATCGCTCATAGGCTCGCACATGATATACATTCATACATGTAGGCGAAACACTGACGCAAGTAAATAATAGTAATTCAAAAGAACTATGCTCAATGCTAGTATCCAGGTCTAAGTTCAGAGGGCATTCCTTTCCATCAAATAAAGAGAAAGTATACCCAGGAATGGGAATGTGAGCTTAGGAGAGGAACCACAAAGACACGGTATGTATAGCCGATTAATTTCTCGTACGGCACCGGTTTTTCTCTCGAACGCTCGTTCACTAGAAGCCCAGGTGAGAAGGAGTTTCCAGTCTTTCCCAGCAAACGAGCTTGCTCCATGTGTTAATGTGGCATCCCCACTGAACATTATGCATCCACTCACCTCCCCCCCCCCCAACCAATGGAGTCGGGACTTGGTGTCCTAGTTAAGATCTCGTGCACTACCAAGACATTTTATTTTTATTTTTCTCAGTTGGAACTCAAACCAGGACCTGTCCAGGGATTCCACCACCGAGCCTCGTTCAAGCCTTCTATGTTTCGAATAAGGCAGACGTGCCCAGGGCTAGCACAAACTGCCACCGAAGCAACTAAGGTCACCGAGATCTGGAAGCCAGAGGGGCCAGGGTACCTAAGGAACCTAAGAGCTGCTGCGAGGAGGCGTGAGCAAGTACCCTGGGGGCGGGGCCAAGCGCAGGGAAAACTGGGAACTGGGGCGGTGGCCAGGCGCGCGGAACCCTGGGAGCCGAGCGCACGGAACCCTGGGAACTGAGAGTCGAGCCGTCGACAGACAAGGGATCGGGGGCGGAGCGAGGCGCGGGGAGACATGGGAACGGAGGGCGGAGCGGTCCAGCGCGCGAGCCTAACGGCTGAAGCCGAAGCGCGGGAGACTCCACCGGCGAGGCTCCGCCTTGCGTGGGTTTGAACAAAGCTCCGCCCTGCACTCCACCAATCGGCGCTCGTGCGGCGGCGCCATGGCGACCCTTTGTGGGCGCTGACTGATCCCGGCGCCCGACGTTGTGGCGGATCTGCCTTGCGGCGCAGGTAAGTGTAGATGGTTCGCTCCTTCGAGCTTCTGCTGCCTGGGTGGCGGCCGCGCACAGCACCTCCGGGGCGGTCGGGCAGCCGCTGGGTTCTCGGGCCTCCTGCGCCGGCCGCCCTTAGGCGCTCACGCCGCCGTGGCGTGTTGAGTGACACATACCGAGAGCCGGAGCGGCGGGTCTGAGCTGGCCGTCCCGCCCTCCGCCCACGCTCCCCTGCTTCCGCTCTCTCTTCCTCCTGTGGCCTTTCCTTTCTCCGCCGTCCCCCCTTCTTTGGTTCACCCCGCGTCGGTCATCCACTTCACCTTTCGCGCTGGCCGCCGCTGCTGTGCGGTCACCTTAAGAGCTGCGAGTGGCCGTCAGTTTTGGGGGACTGGACTTTCCCTGGCTTCTAGCAGCGCGGAGCCCCAACCGTCTGTCTTTTCTGCTGGCCAGGGACCGATTCCGGGAGGGCTGGGTGGGCTCCGTGCAGCCGCCTGCCTGGTGAGTGTGTTGGCCTTGTGTTCTTTTCCTTTGTTTCTTGGATTTTAATTCCCTTGAGAGGTGTCTTGTGTTGCTTGCCCTTCTCCTACTTCAGTAGACCCCACTTCCTTCTAAACTGATCATTTATGGCCCAGAATGCCGATGCTGATTCCTGGCATCGGTGAACTCCGCCGGAACCTGGGCTCTGTCTTCTCTGGTCTGTCTGTCCTGAGGCCAAATGGAACTAGAAAAGCTCCAGAAACCTTTTCTAAAGTTTTTCTCCCCCAGGTAGGATCACCAGGGAAGGAGCTTCTTCGAGAACTTGAGACGGACGTACAGCACCCGTATATTTTCTCCTAGTGGCCTTTGTATCTGGTATACCAGATGGCAGAGCTGAGCTAGCCGTTGATTTAAATGATTCCGGGAAACATTTTTCTGCACGCAAAATTGTTTGATGTCTCATCAACCTCCTGCATGCAACCTTGTGGTTTTATAGATGAAGTTAAAAATGCATTCAGAAATCTCCCCATTTTAGAGGTGCTAGTCTTAAAAGGAAAGAGGTCAGGAAGGTTCCCTCAGGTTGACACTGGAACCTACCTCCTGGCATAAGAAAGCCCCACATCCTTCCAAGGGTAACTCTAATTAGGGTTTTTAGAAACTACTGAAACAAAGTCTGAAGCAGACGTAGTGGGACAATAAACTCCGGCAAACAGCCACCGAGGTAAACAGCCCCGGCAGTTTTCCAACTTGTTCCCTCTTCCCAGTTGCTTTTTGAGAAAGTATTTTAATGCAGTTGTGATTTTTGTTTTGTTTTTGAGACAGGGTTTCCTGCAGGTCAGGCTGGCCTCAGACTCACAGTGCAACCAGAAACCACTTTACTCTCCTCCTCCCAGCTTCACAAGTACACCACCATGCCCAGCTCGGAAATCACTAACTTCTGGTTCTCCTTAACACCCAACATCCAGATGAATGCTTGATTGTGGTTACAGTCACGCCCTGGGTTGTGATAGGTCTGCTCAGGTAAAACCAAGACTAATGGATGATCAGAGCTCAGGATGCTGAATTTCCACGTGGTCACTGAGGTGGTGGGACACTCCAGGATATGATGGTTGTGGAGTCCTAGGCGGTCTCCTTACCTCGTGTTGTTGTAGGGCAATTATCACTCTGATTTCCACCTTACTGTCTACTGGCTGCTGCTGGCCTCAACACTGTGTCTGAGCTCCCAAGAATGCCTGGCTCTTGTCATTCAGCCACTGCTGGGGTGGAGAAAATTGGAGGGCAGGATTGTGGGTGACTTAGCTTTGGGTTGAAAGGGTGCCAGACATTAACCTAGACTTGGAAAGACTCTTTGGCCATCTGGAAATAAGGTGTGAGATGTGGAACATAATTTATACAGAACTTAGCACTGAGAATGTCCTGTCATCTTTCATGAGAAGGATTAAGCAACATCGGGTCAGGCACACAGGTGGTCACAGGAAGCTGTGCCCAGGCTGGTGGTATAGGAGAGCCTCTGTGCGGGCACCATTTAGGGCTAGTCAGGACCTGTGCTGGTGATGCAGGCCTTCACCCGCCAGCCTCCACTTTCCTCTTGCTCTCTTGCTGGTAGCTACTCTGTCACCATCCTACTTTTTTATTGTGTGTGTGTGTTCTTCTGAGGCCACAAGAGGACACTGGATCCAAGGAACTGGAGGTATGGGGAGTTGTAAGCCATCATGTGAGTCCTGGGTACCCGACCGTTGTCATCTGTAAGTCCTCTCTCCAGCCACCTTGTTTGAAATCTTTAAATGTAAGGATGGTGAACAAGGCAGGACAGTGTCTGCCCCTAGCCAGACAGGGAGGGAGTGTTTGTTGACTAAAGCTCTGCTGTGCAAACGTTGTATACACCCTAAGGAAAAGGGACAGAGGGGAGTGTTTAATTGGTAAAGCTAGTAAATTGGGAGAAGTCGTTTGATAGCAAATATACATGGTGGGGGCTTACGCTTCTAAGAAAACAGTTTTTTGATATGTCTATTAAGGGCCTTCAAAATGTTTCTGCCCTGAGTCCTAGTACTAATCCAGAAGTTAAGATACAGAAATAAAGTACCAGGAATAGAAAATATTGTCTGTGGCTGGAACTCTGTGGTGCTGACTTGCAGGCTGCTTGTGCACGAACGTAGGCACTCACTTGTCAGAAGTGATGATCCACTTGTTACATGACATGATAAACAATTTGCTGTGGACTCAGGACAAGTGAAAACTAGGAAGAACAGGTCAGGGAAAGGGACTCCTGATTTCTCTGAGTGTTTAGAATTTGTAAAGCTGCTCCCTTTCCCCCCAGGGTTTAGGTTTTTCTGTGTAACAGTCCTGGAACTCACTTTGTAGACCAGGCTGCCCTCGGACTCACGGAAGTCTTCCTGCCTCTGGCTCTAGTGCTGGGACTAAAGGCATACACCTGGCTTTGTGGAACATTTTTGTTTTGTGATTTTTGATTCTCTTCCAGATTGTCTAGTGAACTGTGGAAATAACCAGCCAAACAAGTGAGAACAGGCGGGGGCTGCGCATGTGGCAGGGCTGCTGTGGCCAGTTGTTCTCACCATTATTTAGTAGCCTTGAGGAGAGCTTTGCAGTGGGGTGGCTGGAGTGGGCTCACTAGGTGATGAGCATTTCCTGTGAGAAACAGACCTATGAGTAACAAACAGATTTACAAAACTTGCAGAAGTGGAACAGTTTTAGCTTTATGATTCAGTAGAAACAGACGTCAGCCAGCAAAAATAGCTTCCAAGTTTGGCACAAAAAGTGTTTTTTAAAGTCCTTGGCGAAAAATTCAGCCTTTTTGGTTTTCTGAGACAAGAATCTCACTATGTATCCTTGGCAGGCCTGGAACTTTTATGTAGACCAGGCTACCCTTGAGCTGATAGAGATCCACTTGCCTCTGGTGTTGGGAGTTAAGGTTGTACTACCACACCCTACACCCTGTTCTGTCCCCTTTTCCCAGTAGACTGGATCTCCAGAAAAATAAAATCTTCACACCTGTCTAGCATGGCCTCCTCATTGAATTCCCCATGCTATTGGTTCAGAGTACAAAGCCTCATTTAATGGATATTCTGGGGCTCCTGATTCCCTCTTTCTCTTGTTCTGGACTCAGTCACATAGCAGACTTTCTAGCTTTAGGATGAACTAAGAGGGCCTAGAGAAGCAGGGCTGTCTACATGGGAAAAACAGGGACCCAAGTGCCTCCTGCTTGTCTGTGATTCTCCAGTGAGCTCTAAATAAACATACTAAATTAGACTAATTTCTTTCTTACGTCCTGTGATTGGCTGTGGTAGGTATTCCCCTCTTTGGTTAGTCCTGAGATGGCAACAGAGATGCTGTTAGCTTTTTATATCCTGGTTGTTAGGGTTTGTTGGGCATTTAACTGATGAGAGTCCTGGATAGCTTGCCTTTTTTTCAGGTTGTTCTTGTATAGTCTTGGGAGCTAGTCATTGCAGATTATGGATCAGAGTTGTTTCCTCTGCTCCAGCCAGCATTTGTACGTTTTCTCTTTTAAGACCACATGCTCTTGGGTGCTTCTGGGCTTCCGTTTTAGGTATGAGAACTTGGGATGTAGGGGAATCTTAATCCAGCCACATGCTTACTCTGACAAGGGATCACATCCAAAGACATTTTAGATCTCTATATGATCCAGTCTAGGAATGCAACACACCCTGGATTACAATATGATCTAGCTGAATACAAACAAGCCCTTAAGATACACCTTTAATTCCTAACAGTGAAGGTAAGGTTACTTTGTAGAAGTAGCTGAGTTTGAAAGTGGTGTCTAATTGAGGAGCAGACCAAGTGATGAATCAGAAAGATCTGACAGAATGAGTCAGAGATAGGATTCACCCAATTCACAGGAGAACAGCACTGGAAAGGCTACTTAAGAGCAGTGAGAGGGGGTGGTATGCGTGTATGGGAGTTTTACTGAGGCAGGTTGCAGAGAAAACAGCTAGGCACAGGTGAAGACAACATGTCAGAATGAAAAGGAGCCAGAAGATAGAAGATATTGCCACAGTTAGTATGAGGTCAAGCAGAGCAATTCAGTCAGAAGCCAAGAGAAGCCGGATTTAATCAGTCAACTTGGAAGATTAGATTGTATTGAGGCTGGAAGCTTCCAGGCCTAGGCCTAGGGATAGTTAGAACAGGGAAAGAAACTCTCTGCTCTCAGCCCAAGCCATATATTTGAGGGGTGACTACAGGATGTTAGTGTAGCCTAGGCTGGCCTTTATGCCAGTGATCTTGCCTTTTGAATACAGGGTTCATAAGTATGTGTTGCTGATTTCAGTGTCTTTTGAGCCGTTTCCAGATGTGAGGTATGAGTCTCTGAAGCCTGTTTATCATTTTCATTTTGTTTTTGTTTTTTGTCTTGTGACCCTTAGTTTAATCAGGGTTGCTTTTGTTACATGGGTAGGAGTTACTGGAACAAGGACAACTTAACCTTTGGTAACTACAGCACCAAAGAAAATTACTCCCTCCCCCAGAGACCTTTTGTGTGCACTTCTCATTCATGAAAGATGTGTAATGGGGTTCCATCTTGTGCACATAACCGCAGCTGCTGTGATTTCATGTGTGTAGCAGCTATTCATGTCCAGACAACATTATTTCACAAAACTCCTGGTCCTCTGGCTTTGCGATTCTTTCTGGCTGGCTTCCAGGATATTTCTGGGCCTTGGAGCCAGAGAGTGTTGATGTAGATGTCTGCTTAGGGCTAGGCACTCACTAGTTCCTTATTCTTGGTATTTCGGCCATTTACGAGTCTACATTATTACCTACTTTATAATAAAGGAAAGGAGCTTACCACCAGAGTATAAATAATATCTCCAGGGCCAGAAAACTGGCAGCAAGAGAATATTTCATGAGGCCAGGGCCAATGTCTGCACAGGTTAAATGCTTGCCACATAAAGTGAGGATCAGAGTTCATAGCTTTAATGCCTACATAAACGCCAGGCAGGTATGGTGGCCCAACTGTAACCCTAGAGCTTATAGAGGTATAGACAGCAGATGCCTGGAGCAAGCTAGTTCTGGACTCACCTGAGACTCTGCCTCAATAGTTAAAGTGTAGAGCAAATGAGGAAGATACCAGAAATCAGCCTCTGGTCCCCAAGCATGCACCCAGGCACGCATAGCACACAAACACAAAGCACCTGAATTGCTTCTGCTAAGAGTATTCAAGGTTCTGTTTTTTGAACCAGAGTTTCACCAGGAAACTAGTAAGTCCTGGCTTTCCTGGAAATCACTATGAAGACCAGGCCAGCCTCCGTTTCCTAGGTGCTGGGAGTATAAAGCATGTGACACTATGGCAGGCAGATTCTTTTTAAACTTTTATTGGCTTTGGAGCCAGAGGTGGTTTGGTGGTTAAGAACTCCACTGCTATTCCAGGGAACCGAGTCTTTTTCCAGTATCCACATGAGAGCTCACCACATGTAACTTCATTCCATGATATCTGACAGCCTACTTTGGCCTCCACAGGCACCAGATGCATATGGTGCAGACAAACATACAGGCAAAATACTTACACACATAAAATCTTTAAAAATAAATAAACTTAGTTTGTATTTGAACCCTTGGTCCCCAGCTGATGGTGTTGTGTGGGAGGCTTTGGAGCCTTTTAGATGTGAGGCCTTCCTAAAAGGAAAGCTGGGGGCAGACCTTGAAGTTTATGTTTACCTTGGCCCTACTTTCTTTCTGCTTCCTGTGTGCAGATGACACATGATCACCCTGCTTCCTGACTACCAGGTTGGCCTAACCCTTCCACTGCCCGGCCTTCCCTGTCATCGTGGACTGAGAGTGTATCCCTTTAACTGCTGCAGACCCAAACTAAGTTGCTTTTTGTCAGGGCATTCTATCATAGCAGTAGAAAAATAACTAATATGACTGTATTACAGAAATTTCTTTTTTGGTGGTGGTAGTAGGTGTGTTCTCTTGAAAATTCATCTCCAGAGTGGAGGAATTAGAAGTGAGTGCCACTTAAGTCTCATGAAAATTAGATTTTTTTTTTTTTTTTCATTTTAAAAAACTAGTTACATGTTTAAAGCCATTTTAGGCTACATTTCTCTCCACTCCTCTTTCTCTTAGGTTGGTGGGGGATGTGTCAGGAACTAGGGACTATGTGGCCACACTTGTCTAAGCATGTTCTCTCTACTGAAATTGCCTGCTCCCACCCCCTATAGCCAGTCTTGCCATTGCATGACTATAAGGAGAATGGAATTGCCTGGGGTGTGGCCTCTGGAGACTGGCTTTTCTCTGGCCCATAATTCCAGTGGTGCTTCAACTGGCTTGTTTGCAGTTGTGGCTTAACTGTAAGAGCACTATAAACATCTGTACGTGCTTTTACATGACTCAGCTTTCCTTTCACTGGAACAAATAAACTAAAGGTCACATAAGTATGTAAAAATCTGTGACTTTGAAAGAAGAAAAGGCAGCTATAAAGAAATCAATCCTAAAGTTTATATATTAAGCAAATTCTGTTAAGAACAACTTGGCATTTAATTTCAAATGTATTATTTGAAATAAAATGTTTAGGGGCTAGAGAGCAGCTCAGCAGCTGAAAGATCTTGTCACACAAGCATAAAGACCAGAGTTCCTGTCCCAGTATCTGAAATTTTATTCTCTTTAAAATACATTTCTGCAGCTGGGTGTAGTGTCATCCTTTAATCTCAGCTCTGCAGAGGCCGAGGCAAGAGGCTCACAAGCTCATTGTCAGCCTGTGTTACATACATAGCAAGATACTGTCTCAAAGCAACAGCACCGTATTTCTCATTTGTGTTCATCTGTTGAGAGTTACACTATAACTGACCTCTCAGATAGTGTCTCTGGTACCTCTGTGTTGTCACCTCTACTCTAGTTGTCAGAAACTGGCATGGGTACTGTCAGCCAGGAGGCTGAGGTATGCTAGCTAAATGGTGTCTTTCTTGGTTCCCACAGGACAGGATGTTTGCTAGAGGGCTGAAGAGGAAATATGGTGACCAGGAAGAAGGAGTAGAGGGTTTTGGCACTGTCCCTTCCTATAGCCTTCAGCGACAGTCACTCCTGGACATGTCCCTTGTCAAGCTCCAGCTCTGTCACATGCTAGTGGAGCCCAACCTCTGCCGCTCGGTCCTCATCGCCAATACAGTCCGGCAGATCCAGGAGGAAATGAGCCAGGATGGCGTGTGGCATGGGATGGCACCCCAGAATGTAGAACGGGCACCAATTGACCGCCTAGTGTCCACAGAGATCCTGTGTCGTACAGTGAGGGGAGCTGAGGAGGAGCACCCCACTTCTGAACTGGAAGATAGTCCCTTGCAAAACTCAACTTCCGAGCTTCCCATAGTTGGCTCAGCACAGGGACAAAGGAACCCTCAGAGTGGCCTCTGGGAGATGGACAACCCACAAGAAAACCGGGGAAGCTTTCAGAAGTCACTGGACCAGATATTTGAGACCCTGGAGAACAAAAACTCGAGTTCAGTGGAGGGGCTCTTCCCAGATGTGGACAGCTCCTACTATGACCTGGACACAGTGCTGACAGGGATGATGAGTGGGACCAAGTCCAGTCTCTGCAATGGCCTTGAGAGCTTTGCTGCAGCCGCCCCTCCTCCCAGCTCCACTTGCAAGTCTGACCTAGCTGAGCTGGACCATGTGGTAGAGATTCTGGTGGAGACCTGAGGGGATGCCCCAGTGGGCCAAGGACAAGGCCTCCACCACTATCCCACCCCCCACCCCCCATGGAGCTCACATGTACTGTGACCCAGAGACAGAAGACAAGCACTTGTCCTAAGAAGGGCTCTGACTTCTTCAGCCGGGTCTCCACCTCTCTTGTCTGACTATGAAAATATCCTGGACAGATTTTCCTCTGCAAGGATTGCAGCCCTGGAGCTGCCTCCGGGCTAATTCCCTGGGGAGGACAGAACAGATGCCATCTCAAAGGAACTGAGCTCTCTGAAGGCTTCTGGGTCCTGGGCTCATTATTCTGTTTGTGTGATGTTGAAATCACTGTTGAGGATGGTGTGCCACAGCTATGTCTAGTCTATTTTAAATTAGATAGGTGAACTTTCTAAAATCAAGTTTTATATGTTTTGGGCAATATTTTGTCTTAAGATAATATTTTTTAAACTTTTTATACTTTAGATTTTTTTCAGCTATTTTCTTAAAAGTATATTTTTTCTACAAACATCCTCTGCTGCTACATTAGAAACATTTGTAACCTAAATACGATTGGTGTGTGTCATCTTTAAATAGGAAACTTTGTTAATGAGTCTCTACACTCCCAAGGCAACTGTAAATGTAGCCGGCCAGGTGTTTACAGGAGAGGCTCCATTATGGTCTCCATTCTAGTAGAGTGCTTGAAGTAAGAGCCATGCCAGCTCCACTGCTCCCTCACTGGGCCTGCTCTGCAAGAGCTGTCTTCCTAGGCTTTCCTGTGCAGGATGGTTTTATTTATGCCTATTTATATGTCAGTGTCACTGAAGGCTAGAGTCTTATGTCTGGAAATCACAACCCCAGTTCTTCGGAGACTGCTGTGCGGCAGGGCCTCATGCAGGCCTTGTCCTTGGCCATTACTGTCTGGTTCCCAGCCCAGCACTATGTGACATGAGGACATGACACCCCAACAACACCCCGCACCACATGCTCCATATCAGGTGTATACATGGAGACCGCTGGATACCAGGCATGTGTGTGCTTGAAAGGGTGTGCAGTCCCACTGTGTGCTCAGTAGGAAATAACTGCTTGCTTGCTTTTAAAATGGTGCTTGAACATTTTAACGTTAAAAACCATCTGACTCCGTATAATTTAGGGCTCCTTCATCCCAGGATGGCCCCTATGCTGTCTGCTTGGATCTCAAGGTCCTGATACCGGGTCACATGTCAGACTCCACCCCCACGTATGCTTTTTATTTTTATTTTTATTTTTATTTTTTTGTGCTTTTCTTGGACTTCCCCACCTGAGCCTAAGAGGTTTTATTTTGTATGTGTGTATGACTGTTCTTCAGTATCAACAATGTAAACCTCACTTTATTAAAAGTATCCCGCAAATGGAATGTGTCGGGAGCTTTTTCTCTCTTGATCCTTCAAGTGAGCTTGCTCTATCCTATGGTTTCGGCGTTTTATATGCTCTGTAATGTAGATGAACTTTTTGTAGTAAACAGGCAATGGGTTTATTTTCTTGACCTCATGGCTCCCAGGGCAAAATTCTCCCTTTCCCTTTGTCTAAGGTAATCTGTAGGAACAGTCTGGCTGAGCCCTAGGTCTGTGAAAAATGATCTTAAGGATTTCTCCTTTATCAAAGCTAGTTTAATAAGCCTTAAGTAGGACTTTTCTTTTACATTTTATTTATGCCTGTGTGGCAGGCAAAGGACAACTTCCTCATCTTTTCCTCTGAGCCCAGGGATGGAACTCAGGTTCAGACAGCAGTACCTCTGTATCTGCAGCCATAGGGAAGCTGCAGCTTCCTCTTGCCATGTGCTGCTCAGTGCTGCTTTCTGAAAACAAAGAGCTAAGGCAGCTTTCCTAAACGCCTGGTACCCCCGAACCCAACCAAACACCTGCTTCCCCCGAATAAACAATAGATCCTTTTTTTATAAGCCTCAAACTATATGCCACCTAGTGGTGGCTGAGTGCAAGGGCTAGAAGGATCAATGGCACTTCAGTCTCCCCTCCTGACAGGAGCGGTTCCAACACGCCATGTGTCCTCCCGTCTGGACTGTTGTCTGGTTCTGGACAACTGGGTCAGTTCAGTCAATAGTGAAGTTTGTATCTCCTGAGCAAGTCAGCCCCACAGTAGATCCCCCCAAGAGCTAATGAGTCAAACAAAACACAGGCTTATACAGTTCTTTCTTTTTAATAAAAGTTTACAAAATGCAGGGCTGCCTGCTTGGGTATGCCCCTGGAGTAAAACCCTTGTGTCAGCAGATGATCAAGGAAGCTCATCCAGTTGTCTCCCTGGGACACCCAGTGTGTTCTCCTACCCACCCTTCTACTCAGAGTAAAGCTTGTCCCCAAGGCTGCTGGGTGAGGGCAGGATCCAACTGTGAGTCAAGTAGGAGTCAACAGGCACCTGGTATCCCCAGAAACTCCATGGGGACTGGCTCTGCCCAAGGACATTCCTTCTGTGCACCCTATCAGATCTGAGCGCATGTGTTATACAGGAGTTTGACAGAGGTCCTGGGAAACTAACATGGAACTGGGAAACAGTGCCACAGAATTCTCAAGTTCTAGTACCAAAGCAAACCAGTAAGAAAATGTGAAATATCTCAGAAAGGTACAAAGTGCTCCTGTTTTTAGCAGACACTGTTATTAAAGAATGCCATTTTCAGGTTGCGTGGCGAAAAGATCTTTTTTTGTGGAATGGTGATGTAGCGCCTGTCCCCTTGGAGTGGTGTCTTCAGAAACAGGCTGTAGGTAATCAGGCTGCCCTGTCTGCTGCTGGACGTCCCTGAGAGCTGAGAGGAAAGTGGTTATCAGTACAAGTGTGACACTAGAGAAACCTAGAGAGGTACACCGCACACCCTGGAGCCCCTCAGCATTCTCCTCCTTGGTCTCCTTGTGCAGTTCAACCAGAGACTCATCCAGATAGAGAGGGCTGAGGACAGAGGCCACAAGACTCTCTCTTCCAGCTACCCCTGGTGGACTTCACACGCTTCCACCCTCAGAGCTGCAGCTGAGCACTGCCCCAAGTACTATGGTGAAGGATGAACATTCTAGATGTCTTGGTGCTCAAAGGTAACTGCAGCCGTCCTTCAGAGGTTTCTGTCTTTCTACAGAGCTGACGGATGGTCTTCTGGGCCTCTGGCATCATGCTCTGTTAGTTCATAATGATGCCTTTCTTTTCTTGAGTGCCACGGAACCCATTGTCTGCCCCATAATATCAACCAAGGCTGCAGTCCATCTCAGCGGGGTGGCACCGCTGTCCTGATTTGTGGCTTCCCACGAAGACCCTCGGGACTCCCCATCCTTCCTTCCCTGGCCCCCCCTCCTCAACACTACAAAGCAGGTCCCTGTATACATCTTCCAGCTCACCATTTTCTCCTGCGCACACACACAGTGCCCTTCCTGCCTGGTTAGTGAGCAGAAGATCCAGACCCAGACAGGCCTGCTCTCCCTCCCTGGTAAGAAAGGGGTAGGAATGAGGCCCCTTTCCTGTTCACACCTCTATCCCTGCTGGGCCCTGCTGTGATCATTTGATGGGCTGGCTGCAGAAGGACCCCTCAGCCTGAGAGAAGAGCCGCTCCTCAGATCCCGTAGGTGCCTTGACAGCCTCCATCCAACTCAGTGACAGGCATGCTGGCCTCGCAACTCTCACCCCTCTGTCCTCGGGTACTCTCAGTTAACAGTTCTGGTCCTAACACACTGAGGAATGGGGCTTCTGACCATGCTCACCTTGGTCTGAATCAGGGCCTTGCAGCGGTGCAGGTGGAAACCGCTGACTGCTAGCAGCTCTTCAGGCTTTCTGAAGTCAGAACCTTCCAGAACATGACCCTGGACTCCAGAAAGGCTCTAAGGAGAGAAACCTCTGTTACAGTACCACCACTCTCTTTTTAAAAGAGCAGTAACCTTCATTCTGAACGCCTTGGGTCCCCTGGGGCCAGGCCCATTGCCTCCCTCTCAGCCTTGCCTGCTGCCTGCTGAACATCACCTGGCTCATGAGCCCCCAGGATTGCGATGCTCCTCGGTCTTCCTGCTGTGGCTGGAATGTGTCTCTAAAAACTGAGGTGTTGTAAACTGACTTCCTAGGTCTGTGTGTTAACTGCATTTAGAGGGAAACTTTGGTCTGAAGTGATTAGGCTTAGACAGGGTTATCAGAACGCTGCCTCCGTGGTGGCATTAGTGCCTATATGAGCATGGTGACGAGAGCTGGCATGCTTACCGGATCTCACCTCATGCTGCTGAGCCATGTTAAAAAGGGAGCAAGAACTGAAGCAGGCACTAGCCACCATGTTTTTGGACGTCCAGCCTCCAGAACTATGACACACATGAATGTGTAAATGTTATAAACTATCTGGTCTCAGGTATTTTGTGATAGCAGCAGAAAAAGGCCTGAGACGAGGCTCAACAGAATGCCCTCACAGCCACGTCGCCTCCAGGAAGACCAATTGCCTGCAGCTGGCCCCCTGGAGCCTGCTACTCAGGGACCCTGTTTCCCAGCCTTCGGGTTCAATTTTTCCTGCATCACAAGGCCAGGCTGACCTCCTAGGTGGGGTGGGGTGGGGTGGGTAGGGGTTGGGGAGTGTTCTCAATCACTTCCTGACTAGCCTAGTGGCCTTGGGCTGATAAGGTAACCAGTCCACACTGTTGCCCCACCAGGGCCAAGCTACCCTTCTTGGCCTTTTTAAATTTCCTTCTTTAAAGCTTTTCATAATGGTTAAGAACAAAAAGACTTTTACTACCTGACCTCTGGCATGTGGCCTAACTCTGAGGTGTAAGGGCTCTGCAAACTCAGGAGCTTGACCTGTGCATGCTCACGATTCACTGACCATTGTCTACTGCTGTCCTCTGGCCACTTCCTGAGCCTTTCTCTCCTGCTGCTCTGCCCTGGCCTTGACTGGCTCCTCAGGGTTTCTTCTTGGGACTGCCATATGTCTAGGAGGCCACCTGGTGGCTTCGACCCCCACCTAAGGGACCTCTCAAGGCACACACCAAGCCAACCCACCACGTTGCTTTAGGTGTCTCAAACATGCCTAATCCCGTATATGCCACAGATCCATAGACCTTACCCTCATCCCCCACCAAGATAGGCAGGACCCTCCACCGCCCTCACGCCATGCTCCAGTCTCATTCTGAGAAGCGATAACAAGACCTTGTGAAAGATGGTCTTCCCAGTACTGAGAGCAGGCAGGTACCCCTGCTACAGAGTCTCTGTTCGACACCACCCACCCTGTCCCAAGTGTGTCATGCTAGTGTGGCTGGAACCGTGCAGTCTCTACCTTATTAAATAGGAAAAGATTTCCACAGGCTCCCATGCTGGGGACCTGTGGTCAGCTGATAGCTTTTCAAAAGTGATCGGATCCTGAGGGCTCCGTCTTCATGCATGGTATTCATGGTATTAATCGACCAATGGGTTCATAATCCAACAGCATTACAAAGAAGTGATGGGATTTTAGGGGTCATGCAGGGCTGAAGGAAGTGCAGCATGGGCGGTGTGTCCTTGAGGGCGACAGCTTGCCTTGGACAGCTTATTGTAACAGCTACCTGTTACCGTTTCTCTGCTTTCTGTCCATTCTGACAGTTTCTTTCTGTGACATCCTTCATCTCATCACAGGCCCAGAAACACGGAACCAGCCCACCACAGGCTGAAGCTGATAAAGTGTGAGCCAACACCAATCTCTTTTCTCCTCCAGTTATTTTGCTTGGGCATGTCGCCACAGCAAGCAGAGCCTGGCTGCCACCTGACCCAAGCCTCCTTACCTTCTGGGCAGCATCTATGCCAAGGACAGGAAAGAGGTTTTCCCGACAGTGAGATTCACTCCAGAGACACCTCGAAGCAGGCACAGTGTCAGTGTTCTGAAGGGCTCTCCAGAGTTTCCTAGATTCCGAACTGGGAGAAAGACGCAGTCATGACAAGACACTTGAAAGACTTCTAAAATGATCCCTGAAGCCCAGCCCCAGCTCTCCTCTCTTGTTAACCCAACGTTGACTATCAACATGTCCTCCCTCATATCTGCCCAAGTGTGCCCTGCCTATGTATCTTCTTGGAGAAGCCCTGAGGCCAGATTCGCTGTTGTTATTCAAGCAAGTGCCTACAATCGTACTGGTCACAGATTAGATGCCCACAAACTAGAATGCGTGCTCAGGAGAATCAGTGAAGAAACACATCCGGAGGAATGTGGCTTTCGGCAATGTGAGTGTGTGTGCTGTGGTGTGTTGTGTGCTGTGGTGTGCTGTGTGCTGTGGTGTGCTGTGTGCTGTGGTGTGTTGTGTGCTGTGGTGTGTTGTGTGCTATGGTGTGTGTGCCAAATACTGGGCTATCTCCTTTTTCTAACCACTCAAGTATTTCTGAACATACAAGAGCACTCCACCCTAAAGTGATACCCATCCTCCTGTCCCAGTGTGTCTAGCCTTACCAAGCCTGATACCTGGGCCACCTTGGGCCTCTGAAGAACTTGTCAGTGGCACAGCCACCACTAGCCTGCTGGGGCTGCCCAAGAACAGGCTCTCCTGATAGGCTATGCTTTACAGGAGTGTCAGACAGCTGGGCGCTGTTGGTCAAAACTTTCAGGCCCCGGTGGGAGGTCTTCTGGGCAGGTTCTGGGTTGGCCCTGCATGGTGGTCAAAACAGGTATGACAAGAGCCCAGAGTCTGACAAGGTTCTGAAAATGCCTAGGCCTGCTCAGGTGTGCAGAGACCCTGAAGCACACCAGCCAGCTTTCCCAGGGCCTTGGGTGACAGAGCCTTCTCACCATACCTTCTCTTCACTCAGTGCCTCAAGACAATTTCTCTTTTGTCAGGCCCTTAACACTGTTACTCTCAGTTGAGAGCACGTCCCTACCATGGCCAGCCAAACACAACTATGTGTGACTTTCTCCAGGGGCACACACAAGATAACCCTGAAGGTCATCGGCTGTTCCTGAGGTGCTGCTTAGGATTGTGGCTGAGGGTCATAGGGTGTCAGGAACCCCTGAGCCAAGTCGCTAGCAGCAGCCCTGAGAGGCCACGCCAGGGGCACTGGTGGAGTGTCCATCTGTGCTGCCAGACCCTCTGGAATGCTGTGGCCCACAGGTGGCCTCGGGGACATTGTACCCTTCTAGGAGCAACCAAAAAGATTTGTGAAACCACGTTAGCACACACACAAAAAGTTGTCAGTGCCAACCCTCAGTTCTGATCTAAGTTCATTACCACAGTCTAGGCACAGACGCTGCTTCTTCACTGCTTATTCCCAAGAAACGGTCCAAAGAGCAAACGTCTTCAGTTGCCTGTTTGACCGGGACTTCTTGAAACACAAGCCTAAAAGCCTTCTCATAGCTGAGAATGGACTGGAAAGGAAGAACACCCCAATGTTAGGAGCAGTGTGTATACATTAGGTCACCTTGTTCCAAATACTCAACTTTAACATAAATGTATTTTGTCCCTGGTTGCATGCTCCGTTGGTGTTGCCAGCACTGATGACCGAGGGCGTTGCACCCTCAGCATCTCCAGGCTATGCCAAAACACAGTGAAAACCACAGGCTTCCGCACCTAAAACTGTGTTGGGGACACGTGGGGAACACTGTCCCTGTTTCCCATGTCAAAGGGCTGTGTGAACTCTGTGTGAACGACAGTGGGAGCATACTTCACCGGGGAAGGCTGTGAGTCAAGTGGGGTGGGGTGGACAGTCTGAATCAGGTGGTGGCAGAGAGGGGGCTGGCAGGTGTTTAGGTTTCTGGTGAGTGTCACCTGTGTGTGTGTGCTGCAGCTCAGCTGGGTGCACTTGCCCACACTCATCCAGCGTTTTCTGTAAACTTCCCATCATGCACAGATGTTGCCAAACACTTCAACCAAGGTGGAGAAAGTGCTCCCTTCAGAACAAACGTTAAGGTGAGGCTGACTACAGAAGGATGGCCCTCAATGGAGGTCTCAATAGCAGGCTACCCAGTCCCCACTCCCACCCCTTTCTACTTACCCTCATCTGTGTTTGGTGTGAGCCAATGGGGAGGAGAATGGCTCAGAGGCAGTCAAGGAGGCAAAGGTGTGGTCAGCTCTGAGGGCTGTGTGGGACCCTGTGTGAGTCCCCTCCCCTCTTTTGGTTTGTTAGTCCAGGCTGTCCTGGAACTCACTCTGGCCTCAAACTCAGAGATCCACCTGCCTCTGCCTCCTGAATGCTGGGATTAAAGGTGAGTGGTGCCCGGCTTCCTTGTCCTCCCTTAAGCAGAGGACAGCCAAACACACAGCAAAAGACAAACTAGGTGAGAAGAGACGACTCCAAGGCTACCCAGACCCCTGCACCCCCAGTGCACAGAGACCTGAGCAAAGTCTAATGGCTATACAAAATACTTCCCACTCAACCACAGAAATACCTCCGAAGACGGGCCAGCAGAAGTTCCTGTCACCCAGGGTCCACCCTGCTGCACCTGGCAAGAACCGCCCTCTTTGGGGACTGAAGGGGTTCTCAGCGGCTGACATTCCGCGGCTCTCCCCAGGAGTTCAAAAGACTGAGAAAACTGCTCAGACTTAGCTGAAGACTCCCGGAAACCTTCGAACTCTCCCCAACCGCCGCTGAGCTCCCCTGGGTGTGGCCGGCTGAGTGAGCAGGTGGGAGGACCCTCATCCAGCCTGGAGCTGTTAGCGTTCGCGTCCGGCTGAATCACAGGACCGTCGTAGCAGACCCTCCTCTGTCCCAAACCATCACCACTCTGTCCTCCAGCTGTCTGGTGGAGAGACCCCTCTCCAAGTTCCTCTGTGAGGTCACTCACTGACTCTCTCCCCATCTCCTGACCGCCTGGCATCTTGGTGTGGCCAGGCCAGCCGACCCGAAGGAAAGCTGCTCAGAAAACATGCAGCTGCTAAGCTGGAGTTGCCCAGGGCTTCCTGGGAGTGTTCACGTGCCTCGGTGGAGTCGACCCCTCCTGGCACGCGCGGGGGACTAGTCCGGCACGGGGGCGTGTCCTAGAGCCAAACAAGTGAGGCGAAGGAGGCCCTGTGGGCAGACCTACTTCCTGGTGGGTGAGCTGCAGAAGCTGGTGGATGAACTGCGAGGCCGGAGGCTGAGGGCAGGGAGCTCGGGGATCGCGTCCCAGACGGGAGTCTCGCGGGCTCCGGGACCAGGTCCGAGGCGCAGACGGAGGAGGTTCTGGGCTCCCAGAGGCCCGCAAGGCGCGCACCCACCTTCGCCGCCGCGACGCGCCTCCTGGCGCCTGGCGCGGAGATACCTACAACCACTTAGCCTGCAGCCAGCGCCACGCGTTGCTCGGCAACGATGCGCGCCCGCAGGCTTCCGGCGTGCTTCAAGTGTCGTCAGCACGCCACCGTGTGGCGTGGCCAACAGCACCCCGCCCATACCCGACCCTCTCCGGGCCCCTTTCGCGGACAGTCACTTGCAGAGGGGAGGGTGCTAGCTGCACTGCAGTGGGACCCAGCCTGCTATCCTGACCGGCTTTCCTGCCACTCCCGCCCTACAAATGTCAGTGGGAGCGGTTTTTGTTTGTTTGTTTTATGACAACTAGGGTCTGTGTGTCCGATGTGTCCCTTGCAGTCGCATACCTGGCCCAGGAGTAAGGCCACTGCCACGGTGCTGGCCCCTCATCCCACACCCTCCGGCCCTCGTTCCTTGCGCTCCTATCGGATGCTTTCTCAAGACTGGAAGCTATGGGGAAAAGTCTGTCTAGCTGATTTAGTTCAATTCCAGATCACATTCCCTTGTGCAAGAATGAGAGTCTACTGCCTGCAGAGTAAGAGAGCCACTGTTCTGCCTCATGTGCTCACAATCTTGGTCCGGTCACCAGCCAGTCCCAAGGCACAGCAGGGTCAGTCTTAGTCATGGACAGGCAGAGTCTCACAGGCTCCTGCAGAGCCCTGATGAACTAACCTTGCCCTTCTCCCAACCCCCAGCTGCAGAAATCCTTGGCCCTTTCCCATCTGTCCCCACGCTGAGCTTCATGAAGTCCGCCTTCAGCCTGTCACATCTCTACCCCAGTCATCCTGGACTAGCAGCCACTAACAACCTCCCCCTGGGAAAGAGGCGGGTCAGGCCTGCATCTAAACCCAACTTCAGCCCCTTCCTCTACACTCAGCTCTCCCCCTGGACTTCCATAGGCCCTGCTCTGCCCTTTGCACGGATTACTCAGTCCTTCATCCCCTGCCTCCTCAGAAGAACGACTGAGAAATTTGATTTAAAAGTGACAAGATGAGATCATTTGCTGCGTCTTGGACCACAGCCTTCTCCATTCCCCTGGGCACAGGAGCCTGGCACTGTTCTCTGAGCCCTGCAGGCAGAGAGCTCAGGACGGTGGCTTGGTGGAGATATTCCAGTGCTCACAGTGGCCCAGTAGGATGGTGCAGACTCTGTCTGTGTTTACAGACACTGGCTTGTTTGCTTCACTATGACCCAGCAGATCCTGCTCTCTGTCCATTCCCCATGTTCCAGTTCCCCTCACCCACTTCCCTTACTGACTTTGACATCCAGGGAGCTGGAAGGACGGGAAGACTGAGGCTGGGCTCACAGTGGGAAAGGACTGGGGTTGCAGTGGGTCTTCCCTCCCCATGTCTGCCTGGGCTTCAGCTCTGAAGGAAGCCTTCAGAACACAGAAGCTTCCAGTTCTTGGTTCACCGGTCTAGGTTGGGGTGATCTGTGTGACCAGTGAGCTGAATGGTGGTCCCCAAAGATGTCCACCAGAAGTCTCCAGAAGCCTGGCTGGAGAGATGGCTCAGCGGTTAAGAGCACTGACTGCTCTTCTAGAGGTCCTGAGTTCAATTCCCAGCAACCACATGGTGGCTCACAACCATCTGTAATGGGAACTGATGCCCTCTTCTGGTGTGACTGAAGACAGCTACAGTGTATAAGTGTATACAGTATACTCATCATAGATAAAATAAATAAATCTTTAAAAAATACACATATTCAAAAAAAAAAGTCTCCAGAAGCCATGAATATGGGACCTTATAAAACAGAAGGGTGTTCTGTCAGAAACTAAAGAGGCAAGAAAGCTAGCTGTGGTGGCACAGGCCTAGCACACCAGCATGGGGAAAGCTGAGGCAGGAGGATCAAATGGTAGAAGCCAGCCTAAGCTACATAGTGAGTCTGAGACTAGCCTGCGCTAAATGGCAAGACCCTGTCTAGAAGGAGGAAGGAAGAGAGAGAGGGGTGGAGTGAGGGGTGTGAAAACCCGTGTCGGAGAACAGGAGGAGGGCAGCATCCCAAGGCCCAGAGCAGCAACCGTGCTAGCACCCCGGATAGGCAGAGTGAGTGCATGCCATCTTAGCCCAGTCCACTAGTGATATTTTTTTGTAGCAAACATGGCAAACCGGTAGACCTGGGTGACCCCTGGAGACCCCACTGAGGAGGTGCTGGTCTGAGGAATGGACAGAGGCAACTCTAATGTCGGTGCCTAGTGCTGACTGAAGGAGGAGGCCAGGCAGCCCAGGTAGGTGGGAAAAGGAGGCAGCGGCTCCACTTAGATCTCTTAAAGCAGGACGGGCTGGAGGGTAGAGGGGCCCCTAATGCCAAGGTGTGAGAAGATGATCTGTGAGTCCTGAGTGGCCACGAAGGGCAGAGGCAGTGTGCCAGGGGAAAGAGCCCTGGCTGCTGTCCAATCCCCCATCTGTTCCTCCCTCTCAAACTCCTAGTTCTTCTGCCCAGGGTGGTGCTGCTTTGCCCAATGCCTACAGTCAGCCTGGTGCCTCCCAGGGCACCTGACAGTAAGGGCTGGTTGAACAGGCTGTCCCACAAATCACTGACATTTTCCAATGAGGTGGGAGGGGTGGGAGGGGTCACATCCCTGCCTCTGTGCCTGTGGTTTCTGGACAGTAGGGCCAGTCCAGAGCTGCCCCAAGTCCCAGGTTGGCTTGCTTAGGCTACTGTTTTAGGGGCAGCAGGATACCCCAATATGCCCCCACCAACTCCCTACTTCATAATCCTGGCTGTGTTCTGAGCTACATGGACACAGGGATGGGGAAGACCTGGGGACCATGCCCAAACCTGACAGGTACTCAGCATTGAGGAAGATGAAGTAGTTAGAGGCAGGGCTCTGTGGTCAGGGAACTCGGGGGCCCTGGTCAAGGGCCTCCTACCCACTTATGACAGTCCTCAGCCCGTGGACCTGCAGGCTTGGAACCTGCAGCTGAGGAAAGAACTGAAGTAGGCAAGGTGGCTTGTGGGAAGAGTAGTCACAGATGCCACCACCTCCTGAATGCCTGTGGGCTGGGGTGGGGCAGGGCCATGATGCTACCAAAACTATTTTTGCCATGTTGCTGAGGCTGCTGCAGGATACATCAATCATTGATGCTCTGGGCATCATGGCCAGCTTTCCGGGAGAGGCAGTGGAGCATTGGGTCAGGCAGGTGGGTAGGGGCAGAGAGCAAGGTAGCTGTGACCATATCCAGCCAGACCCCTTCTCTACCTCCAGCCCCCCAGGACCTAGCTTTGGTGGTGGGAGACCATGGGGTGTTACAGAGCTGCACAGCACCCCTGAGTTGATATTTAGAAGGGGGTGAGAAGCCTTTCTGTGCTGGCTGTGGCTGTGAGTTGGGTCATGTCTCCACATGGGCATGGGATGTGGGCTGGGCAGGGATGTCAATTCCTGAGCTAGGTTTTGCTACAGGAGCCTTCCCCAGCAGGGCATCTGTCTCCAGAGAAGAGCATGGGGAGGAGGCCAGAGTGTGGTGCCGGGAACTCCTGGCAGCACGGGGCTCTGCAGCAGAATATGACAAGGCTTTACAGTGGGGGAAGGGACAGCTGATGGAACATAGCAGGTTTCCCACCGCACACAGTTTCCTCCCCTGTCCCTGCTCACTGTGACCCCAGGGCTAGGTTTCGGCTTCTGAATACTACTAGTGAAGGATGAGTCCAGCTGAACCTTGGGGAGCAAAGACTGGCTTGCGGCTGGTCCACCCAGATAGATGCAGCCTAGCCTCTGGGACAAGATCTTCCAAAGGCATAGCGAGTGAAGCACAGCCTGTGAGGCCCTGGGAGCACTACTCAGGAGTGAGCAGGTGACTCCCTGGATTCTGTTGTACATATCTGTGCACATGAATCTGAGTGTGTGCACAGTAGTGTGTGTGCCTGTCTGTGTATACTGGGACAAATCCAAGGTGGCCCCGTGGTGCGTGTATGGTCTTGTTTTTCTGTGTGCTTCTTTCCTAAGTGGAAAGTTCTTTAGGCAGATACCCCAAAGTGTTTGGTCCTCATACTGTCTGTAGTCTGGCCTCTAGTCTAAGTGGGGTCTTCCGGAGGTGCAGCAGGTGGAGTCCCCGTTTTAGGTCCTCACCTTACCTTGACAGTCAACCTCCAGTGCTAGACTCCCAACAGAGATGAATCTGCCCACCAGCCCTGAGTCTGGGAGTAGGTAAGAAAAAGGAGAGCCCCTGGGTTCCTACCCTGCATTCTGGGTCTGAGGCCTAAGCCAACTCTGAAATGACTCTCAGGGCTGCAAGTGAGTGCTGTAGTGAGCTGCCTTGCCCTTTTCTCAAGCGCTGTCCAAGCAGATGCGGATACTCTGGCCGTGCATGGCCAGATTCTGGTACCTTCTCACTGGGTCAAGGGTATACAGGCCCAATGGAAGAAGCTCCAGAGGGCCTCTGGTATCTCAAGGGGGCCTCATTATGGAGCACAACTCTCTTAAGTATACTGCCCCGATACTGACAGTGTCAAGTGGGAAGACGTGGCACAGCCAGGTACCCCTTCCCAGTACCATGCCCCTGACATGACAACATTAGGCCTGTCCTGTTTGCACCTGGGTAGCTTGGATTACATCCACTTCCCCACAAAGCTAATGGGAGCCACCACAGCTCCAGGTGGGTCATACTAGACAATCCGTATATGTCACAGAGTCTGGGACCCTAAGACCACTTTATTCGAATTACATTGCCCAGAGGCAAGGGACACAGCTGGGTCTGCACCCAAAGGTCTTTGGTGATACAAAACTGTACCTTTTCCCGAGGCCCTTGCTTTCAGACTCTGAAGTCAGATTCAGACACACTGGATGGGCAGGCTGAGACCTTCCAGCCTACTCAGCAGACACAGGGATGTACCCTGGAACACAGAGACCCATAGACCCAGGGGCAAAACAGTGTTCTTCATCCAGGACATTTCTCCAGGGAGAAGGTGAGACTTGTGTCCCACCAAGGGAGGGCTGTGGCCCATTCGGTGGTAGGAGCAGGTTGCCAGGGCTCCTTCCCAGCAGTGACTCGTGTCTGTCTGACCTGTGTGTGGCTGGCAGGTTGCCCAGCTCTGCAGCCCAGCTAACGGGAACTGCCGAGAGTGAATGAGTCATGCTGATGATGCTCACTGGCTCACCTGGGCCCTGACTTCTGTGGACAGTTCCTGCTTGTACCTAAGACTGTGCGGAGCGTGAGCTGTGCATGTGTACACGCATCTGTGCCCTGTTATGCCTATTAGCTGTATCTGCAGGGTGTGTGTATGTGTGTGCGCCTGCGCACCTGAGTATACTAGGACAAATCCAAGGTGACTTGAGGTGTGTGTGCTAGTGTGAGTGTGTGATTTTGTTCTTGTGTCTGTGCGACCCTTCTGCTGCAGGTTAGCCTCTCCTGGCTCCCTCCCTATCTTCCCACCCTAGGAAAAGTGGTGTGCATATCTCTCTGTCCACCCAGTATGGCCACATTGCTAGGAACGCTTTTCTTCCTCAGGTCTGCACCTTGCTGGGCTCAGCCAGCTTGGCTTCTGTGGAAACAGCTCTTGGACCTTTCCCTCCCCCAAATATATTCCCTTGCATGAATGGCACCCAAGTAGAAGCTGGTGAGATCCTGCCCTCCCTGTCAAGGCCTTACCCAGTCCTCTTAGTTAGCAACCAGAATGTTCCAGGACCGTTGAAGCTCCCCCAACCTCATTGCCCTCACTCAGCTGCTCTTGATTTATAGATCGCTTCCCTCAAGCTTCCACCTGGAGCCCCTTGACAGAGCCCCCCTTTAGTCCTAGTCCAAGCAGGCTTTTCCCAGCCCCTGCTCTCTTCCTCATCCTGAGAACCCATGTGACCTCTCCAGTGACAGAAATACTTCCTGCACTGTTTTGCTCACAGCTCACCCTAGGCTGCCAGGAACCCTTCAGGGACCCTCCCTAGCCAGCCATCTAGAACTGCCTTGAAGCGACCTTCATTTATACCTTCGCGCTCCTGCGGCCCAGGGGCCGTGGCCAGGTCCCCATCTGCCAAGCCTTCTAACAAACCATTAAAAGGATAAATCCTGACTTGGGGCTGCAGAGGATCTGCCCAAGGCCACCCTCTCCAAATTAGCGACTTCTAGCCTGTCCTTGCATCTGCTGCCCCTCTTGCCTCTTTTGCCCCTGAACTCCATCTTTTCCTGAGGAGTTCAGGTCACAAGCAGCCATTTCCCTGGACTCCCGCGCTCCCCTGTCACTTCCCCAAGCTGGAGGTAAAGAAACTCTGGATTCCGGGTGCAGGGATCTGGTGGCCCCTGGAGAAACTTCACGAATCACTGCTCCAGAAATGTAATCTGGAGGAGGGCGGGGAGGGGCGGGGTGGTTGAAGTCAGCTAGGGGTGGGGCGGACCACAGGGGCCTGGGTCCGACGGGGCGGGGCCGTTGTGGGGCGGGGCCGCTGCTGCAGCAACCAATGGGCTGAATGAGACTGGCGGCACCGCTCGCGTCGTCCCTGTGGAGTGGTCAGCAAGTGTTGGGCGGGCCAGGGCGGGGCCGGAGCCAAGGTCTGGAGGTACCCCAAGTGTTAGCTGCAGTCACAGCCCGGCTGCCCGCGGCAGCACCGGGCAGCGAGGCCGTGGGCGCCGCCCTTCTCCTGGTGCATCAGCTCCGGGACCGCGACTGGACGCGCAGGGCCGCCGCTGGCCCGCACCACTAGCCGCCAAGATGTGCGACTGCTTCCATGTGGTGCTGCCCACCTGGCCCGGAGCCCCCGGCAGCGGTGCGCCTCATCCCCGCCTGCAGCCCGCTTCCCTCGGGCGGGTGGGCTCTGCGGGCGTGACGGGGGCGCGCAGTGCGGGACAGGCCGCGCGTGTCAGGAAGGGCAGGAGAGATGGATAGGGGCTGGCGGGCGGGCGGGTTTCGCGTGCTTTCGGACCTTCGCTGGCTCTGTCTGTGGCTCTCCGCATCTCGCTTGCACTTGTGCCTGCCTCGTGCTTTTCACCCCCACCCTATCTCTTTAACTCACTTTGTTTCTCGGGTTTCCATTACTCTATGTGGCTCCCTGCACGCCGGACTCTCTCGATGTCACTGTCTATCTCTTCCCTTTTCATCACGATCCTCCTGTAACCCTCTGGGATGCTCCCTTGCCTAGTAAGGCGGCTTCGGAGGCAGGTGTGGATGGATGGAACAGGCCCAAGGCAAGCAGGAATCAGTCCTGGGTTAGGAGACCTGCTGCTAGATCTAGCTTCTGCTTTTTGGGGGACTATCCTTGACTAGACCAGGACTGAGGTTGGGGCTAACAGGCTATGCGCTGTGCTGGATCCACCGTGTGGCTACTATGTATGTGGGTGACAAACTAGGTGTGGCTGGAGCAGGGCTGGTTTTGAGGTCTGGAGTCTGAGTAGGGTCCTGTTGCACCATCAAGGGGAATTAACCCCACCCCCAACCCCAGGATGGTCAGTGTCCTCTTGCTGAGCATCTGTGGCAGAGTGGGTACCTGGTGCTTTTTACCTGATGGTTCTTGCTCTAGCGTGGGCCTACCTCTGGTGTCTTAGAGGGTGGAGTAACAAGAAACTGTCCTTCAGACTTTGGGTCATTAATGCAGCAGCCTGGCCACACCCAGGGCACCTGGCCAGCCACTGGCCAGGGGGATTGGGACAGAGGAGCTGCACTGGTCCAGACTGGACCCCTCACTGCACTGGTAGAGGCTGGATCCCTCTGCAGTGGCACAGGCTGGACTCTTCTCTTTGGGGAAAACAGATGATGACAGTTTTGACTATGGGGCCATTCACGATGCAGAGTGCTATGCAGGGGGTGGCCCTGCCTGACATACTCAGTACCCAGAGTGGAGCTCCCATAGCCCTCCCATTTGTCCTGTGTGGATCGAGGTCTGGGAGTCTTTCAGAACTGGCTTTTGCTATCCCAGGGGTCCTCCTGCTGGGACTCTCCCACACACAGGTGGGAGCCCAAGGGCCCTGACTAGCCCTGCTAGCAGTGGGAGAATGATGACTCCTCCTCTTCCTCCTCCCTCGTTGCTGGCCCTGACCCACATCACCACAGATTGGCCTCCCCAGAGGGAGGAGCCCAAGGATATAGGGCTGCTCTGCCTCCAGTTTGCCTGGGTGGCCTCCTCCTTATTCTCTTGTTCAGGTTAGGGACCACTTTACCCGCATCCTGCATCCCGCCCCCTGAGGCTGTACCTCTCCCATTCAAGGATGTTTCCTCCTGCTTTTTACTGGTGGTTCCCTGATTCATCTGGAACAGTTTCTCCTTGAGTCCACCTGCTCTTAGGGAGTAAGAGCAGTAGACTCTAGTGCAGTTCTGGTAGGATACTTTTAGGTTAAGGGTTTTCAGAGTTCTGCCTAGACTGTCCTCAATCCTGTCCACGGGAGCCAGGATTATACACTCTTCTCAAGGACGCTCCCTAAGGGTTGAGGGGGAGGATTGGGTTCAGGCCTTTTCCAGCTGTAGTCCCCTTCCAACAGGCCAGAGTTGCCCTCCTGTGCCAGTCTCTGGTGCCCACCCCTGGTAGCCTGCCACCTCCTACAGCCCAGGGCAGAGCCCTGTCTCAGTCATTTTGCACAGAGGTGGCCCCCTGGTGGCCGTTCTGGGTATGTACCTACACAAGATTGGATGAGGGTGGAGTGGGGTGTATAGGGTTACACCCAACCGAGGAATGCCCAAGTACCTTTACCCACCATGGGATGGACCTCACACAAACCTCCTGATTGACATGTTTACCCCCATAAATGCTTGGTGTTGTACCCCACAAGGCCTGTGGGTTTCTTCCCAGAGGCATAGCTGAATCCCAGACAGAGTGACAGGAAATCATGGTGTCAAAGCTGTGGCCCCTGCGCTGCACCCACATGAGCCTAGGCACTAACCACCAACACACTTCAAGAAACTACTGCTGGATCTGGGGAGTCCTTAGGTG
>JADRCH010000341.1:1197850-1217074 GCA_019843965.1 Rhynchomys soricoides | reverse complement strand
GAGGAGGGAGAGGGGGAGGAGGGAGAGGGGGAGGAGGGAGAGGGGGAGGAGGGAGAGGAGGGAAAGGAAGAGGAGGGAGAGGGAGAGGAGGGAGAGGGGGAGGAGGGAGAGGGGGAGGAGGGAGGGGGAGGAGGGAGAGGGGGAGGAGGGAGAGGGGGAGGAGGGAGAGGAGGAGGAGGGAGAGGGAATTGTATTCCAGTGAGGACTCATGCTAGCTCTGCTCTGTCATCTCCTGGGCAGGGCTGCCCACACTGGTGGGAATCTATGTTCCATTTCTGAAGATGGGACACTGAAGCAGGGAGCAGAGATGCTGAGCATAGTGGGACTTTCTAGGCATCCAGCCAAGATACAGGCCATATTCCCTGGAAGATGATAGGTGGTTCTAAAAGGTACTAGCTCTGTCCTCACTGCCAGGCAGGACACAGAAGGGCCTGGGCTCTGGTGGCCCTGCCTCAGCTTGGATAGATCCATGGTGGGACAAGCACTGAGGAGGAAGCAATGGAGGTCATCCGGGATCACTTCCTTCTAGAATGGAGTGAGATTAAAAACAGACGTTGGTTTCTCTCTCTCTCTCTCTTTCTCTCTGTTGCTCTCTCACTCACTCTCTCATTCTCTCTTGCTCACAGTCTTTCATACTCTTGCTTGCTCTCTCTCTCTCTCTTGCTCACACTCTTTAGCTCACACTCTCTGATTCTCTTGCTTGCTCTCTCGTGCTCTCTCTCTCTCTCTCTCTCTCTCTCACACACACACACACACACACACACACACCACTCTCACCCTCTTTCTCTCTCTCTCACTCTCTGCCTGTTTATTTTCAGGACAGGATTTCTCTGCATAGCCTTGACTGTTCTAGAACTTGTTCTGTAGACCAGGCTGGCCTTGAATTCACAGATCCTTCTGCCTCTGCTGGGATTAGATAGACCTGGGATCAAAGGTGTGTGTCTCCTCTGCCCAGTAGACTCTTTATTTGGATGGCTTGGGTGACAGGACTGGGCTTCATCCTGTTCTCCCCAAGAAGCAGGTTGTATCTGCTTTTATCAGCCAAGAAAGGGATTGTTTGGGCTTGAGAGTAGACAGGAAGATTGAGCTGGCAGATCCTCTACCTTCCCAACCTCCTGGGCCCTGGGGGCTGGGCCCACCTCCACCTGGGCTGAGCTTACAGTGGGAAGGCCTTTATTCTCCTCTCTGCCTAGACAGGTTCCCCTGTCCCGGGCTAAACTAGTTGTTGCCCCTGCCGGGAGCAGTTTACTCTAGCCCTGTGTCCTTCCTTCTGTGACTTCTTCTACACTCTTTACTGAAGATTTTTGTGTTTCAGGTGCAGCTTGGGTTGGGTTGGCTAGGGAGGAGAGGCTCTAGCCATGGCAGAGAGAGTGAGACTCTTATCTACCTGGGCACCACTGCCACCCAGGAGCAAAACGCCAAGATCTCACCAGCTTTGATCTCTGCCCAGAAGGAGGCAGATCCTGTACTTGGGGATGGTGTCAAGTGTGAGAGATGCCCACTCATCTCTGCCTGTCCACTTGTGGTACCTGAGATCTGGTACCACTATACCCGAGAGGTCCCGAAACTTTGAGGGGAGAACAGACAGTGGCCTGGATACATGGAGGAGTCACCGAGGGCTCAGAGTCCCTGAGGAAGGAGAGCACAAGCAACAGCAACTATGTTCACCAGGCTGGATCTGGGTAGGGGACAGGGGCTGGGGAAATGGAGTTGGACAGAGGGAAGGATGTATCTGTGAGCTCAGGAAGCTTCATTCGGACCAGAGTCATAGGTGGAAACTCCCAATTTCGGACCCCACTCTAAGGGAAGCTGCTCTCCTGCGAAGGGCATTTCTCTAGGGGCCCTGTCTTCCTGTTCTCTGCCTCTGCCTGTGCCTCTGGGTTACCCTTTATTTTCTTTTTTTGGAAGCCATAGGCCAAGGGAGCCAAGGCCTGCCTTGCTGGGATCAATATTTAATAGCCAGAAGCACTTTCTCAGATGGAAAATTGGATCTGGGCCCAGGAGCCTGGGGTGGGAAGCTGTGATCCCCACTCCCCACACCCCTCACATGGCAGAAACACTTCCAGCCACTCCTACCACTGTCTGCAGAGCTCCTCCCTGGCCAGCACACTGCAGCACACACCTGGCCACACGTGAGAGTACACACGTGAGAGTGGAGGACAGAGCTGAGGCCCCTCTCCAGGGGCCTGGCTGTGGACTTATCCCAGTGGTGGGCAGAGTGGCTGGGTGTTGTGAGGCAGTCGGGAAGGGACCTTGAGTCACTTTCCCGCCACAGTACAGTGCAGGCAGCATGGGCTCAAACAGCTCAGGGCCTGAACTGGACCTGACCCTTCTCATCCACAGGCTAGTCACCTGCCCCTTTGGGACTGCCCAGCATTGGGGTTTGCAAGTGCAGGTGACTCAGCTCCTCCCAGTGGAGTCTGGGCCCCTGCTTGCTGCAGAGTGGAGGTCAGAGCAGAAGCCAGACCTCAGGCATTGCGCTCCAGTTGCCCTGTCCCTCCCCATGCCTTCTTGGACCCCCCCCCAGTGGCCCTCGTTTCCTGAGAGCTGGACCTTCTGTGGGAGGAAGAAGGACAACCTGTCACAGATGCCTGGCTGCCAGCCCACTATTGGGTGGCTCCTTCATTGGCAGGCCTTGCCAGAGGGTGGGCGGGTGGCAGCAGCACCCAGGTCGTGCTGTGACGAATCCCCTGGGAATGCCCTCAGCTGAGTCACTAGCAGCTGCCCACAGCCCCACCCAGTCTGGTCACTGCCAAGTTCCCATGTTGTCAAAGAGCTGGGCTGGGGTCCTGGCAGCTTCCAGCAGACTTGGCTTGTGCAGTGGGTGTCACTTGACACATCCAGACACCTGGGTCTGTGACTCAGCAGATATCCACTCCCCCCCCCCCCGCTCCCACCCCCACACAGACTCAACCTGAACACTGAGCTCTGCTATGGGGAATCAATGATTGATCAGGCTGTGTGGGCATCCTTAGAATTTGAGGTAGGCAAAACCTACTGAGAGTCAAGTGAGCCCCTCTGGGTTGGATTTGGGCAAGGGGCAGCTCAGCTCATGAGGTCCTTTAGAATCATGGTTCCGACTCTTCCTTCCTACCGTCACCTGCCCCAAACCCTGTCATCTCCAAGCCATCTGTGCAGCGGAGTGGTACACCTTAGCCAGGAGCTTGGGGCTGGGGGTGGGAATGGCAATGCTTTTTTGTGGAGAACCTGTGCTAGGGAATTGTGACCTACTCAGGTAGAGACGATGACTCGGCCACCCAGCAGCAGGTCCCTTTGCAGGGACCCTCTCTCTGGCTACAGTGAGGTGGGACCCTGAGTAAGGCTATTGCCAGTGGTGATCACAGATCCTCAGGTGGGTGGAGCAAGGGACAGAAGAAGAAGGGGTGTCAGAAGACACTGTGCGGTGGGTCTCACGGGCAGAGGGGGCTGACTGGACTGATGGCCAGGCTCAGGAGAACCCAGGGGAAGCAGGAGACCTGCTCCATGACAGCATTCTTCCCCCCTCAGTCCAGCTCCACACCCCAGCTTGCAGCTCCCTGCTGACTCAGCCAGCCTTCCTCCACCTAGAGCTGACAGTTTGGTTTGGTGTCAGGGAGTAAACAGAGTTCCAGGTGAGAGCTACCTGGGATTGGGGCCCTGGAGCAGGAAGTGAGGAGAGGACCTAGCCAGCTTTCTTGTTCCCTGTAAATAGAGTTGTTTTCTACATTCATGGCCGTTAGGTTTTCAGGCCAAGGTTGGGAGAGGGAAACCTGTCCGGACTGAGGCTATCCCTGAAGCCTCTTTGCCTATTTGCCCACCAGTGACCCCTGCCTTCTCCCATCCTTGGGGCTCTCTGAGGTGGTCTCCACCTTAGGCTGCTCTTGACTTCTTTACTTCAGATGAGGGACTCGCTTACCACTTCCAGTGGTTCTCATTTCTGGGCCGTTATGCTGATCTGGGATCTGGTGTGCTTCGAAAGACTGCCTTTATTGACTGGTCCCTGTCCTGGACCCCTTAGCTGTGTGAGCCTGCTGCAGCCTGTCCACAGGTGCAGGTGCCCACAGCCAGCCCTGGAATCCCAACAGAGCAACGGCTAGTATATCCCTTGGCCCACCTAGAGCAAGCAGGGGCTGAGAATGGAGCAATATGACCTGAGAGAGAACAGATTCAAGCACTGGGAGACTTGGGAGCTGAAGCCCAAGGATGCAGGTTTCTCGGCCACTACTAATCTCTAAACAATAAGGGTAGAAGTGAAGTACAAATATCAATTTTGAGGTCCGGCTACACCTATTTTATGCAGTACCCCTCAGCCTAGCTCCAGGTTCAGGAGATGCCATTTGCCAGAGGGCTAGGTAGGTGGTATATTGGTTGAATAGGGGATGGGTGGGTGGGTGTCTTTTTTTTTTTAAAAAAAGACAGGATCTCACTCTGTAGCTCTGCCTGTTCTAGGACTTGCTATGTGGATCAGGCTACTCTCAAACTCACAGAGATCTGCCTGTCTCTGTCTCCCAGATGTGAACCACCACACCAGCCCTTTCCCTTTCGGGAACCCCCAGCCACCACAGGGAAACTGAGACCTAAGGTTTGAGAATGGGAGAACCTGCTTCATATCTGTGTATCCATACAACAGGCGGCTGCTTACACAGTAACTGGCTGGGGTAGTGGTTGTGAGTCAGACAGCAGGCGTTTCCTCTTCAGGTCAGCTGCCTGGGCTGGTGGGGGCTGGGGACCTGGGGTGGGGTCCCTGGCTCCCAGAGATGGAGCCTGTGAGTGGAACCGCCCACTCCCTCTGGCAGGGTGTGTGTGTGTGTGTGTGTGTATGTGTGTGTGTGTGTTGGGGGGTTGGCTGGGCTCTTAGCCTGGCTGAAGACATGGGAGGAGGAACAGTGAGGGGAGGGCCTGCGGAGGGGTGGAACTGGTGGGAGGCAGCCAGCCCAGAATCTCTTGTAGACAAGTTTGGGAACTCGTCCTCCTCGGAGAAGTGGCTGCACCCCTTCTGCACCCTGTTCCCTTCTGGGCTCAGCCCACAGCACCTGCCCCTCATCATTCAGCAGGTCAGAGGGGGCCCGATGGGCAGCCAGCAAGGGAGGCCAGAGGGGCAGAGCTGGGCTGGGCATCTTCCTCCTGTTCGGCTTCCTGCTGATGTTGAAGGATAAGGCTGTCAGTTCTTTGTGGCTCCAACCAACCTGTGCCAAGGCCAGCCAGGCTGGGTTGGGGAAACACTAGCAAGGAGCTGTCTGGACCCGGATGGCTTGGGACTAAGAAGGCCTGGAGCAGTACCTCCCGGCTTGCACTGCAGGCTGCCACAGAACCCCCAGTGCCCGAGCCCTGCCCCTGTCTGGTGTAGGCAGTAGCTTTTGTTTGGAGAGAGCCTAAGTTGTGAGGGACATTGGTGCCAAAGGGACCAAATAGCTATTTTAGTAGCAGGGCCCAGAACTGCAAGGTTGGGCCTTGTGGCCTAGGGAGGGGTCCCCAGATTTGGTCCACTGATCTGGTTTGATGTACAGAAGCCTGGGGTGGCCATAGAAGTTGGCTCAGACAAGAGCTGACTGGCTTACTGGGGGTACCCAAGGTGCGGCCGGAGTTGTGGACTGCCCATGTTGGGTCACACTGTCCCTGTTGTCCAGAAATTTGTCCTTTTACTCAACAGATCAGGGTGGCTGGTCTATTCTTGGATGGTTGAGGGTGTGGTGGCCATTCTTGCTGGCTTCTGAGTCTTTTGGGGTTGATGGGCTAGTATATTTTTTGTATCTCAGTTTCTCCAGATACAGAAGCTGGCCTGGGCCTACTTGCTGTTCCTCTGCATCTTTCTAAGTGTTTAGGCAGGGTTGCTCATTGCCATTTTATTTTTATTTTTGAGGCAGGTTCTTTCTCAATAGCCTACACTGGCTTTGGACTCACTGTGCATCTGACTGGCCTTGAGCTTCCTGTCATCTTGGCTCTGCTGGGATTAATGGCTACATGCCGCCACACTTGGCCTTTCTGGGGGCGGGGTGTTGACCAGTTCATTTTCTTTTCTTTCCTTAGCCATTTCTTGCACTAAGAAATTGCAAGAAATGCAATTATGCATTTATTGCATACTAAGTTCCTTCCAAGTGCTCGGGAGATGCAGAGGCAGCAACAGGACTGCCTCACTGCCTGTGCATTTGCCTGGGGGTGGGGAGGCAGGGAGCAGAGCAGCCTATGAAATGTCCAACTTGGGAGAAGGCCTGGGTAAAGGGAGAAGCAGTGAGTAGAGGCAGGTGGAGAGGTCTTGCATAGGTGATTCCAGGGAGCTTGTTTTGGGAGAGAAAAATGTGACCATTCTCCTGGGCATAGCTGGCCTATGTGGGGAACAGCTTTGACCCTGGACTGGGTGGCTCAGCCCTTCAGAGCTGGCTCTCTTCCTAGTCTGAGACTTATCTCCAGAAGCATTGGGGGATGGAGTGGGCAGGCCCGCCACTGCCTGGGGTGTTGCTCCACAAAGTCTGAAGGTCTCATGACAGTCATCCCAGTTTAGCACTTGCTTTGTGAGGTTCCAGGGTAGGGCGAGGCCTGAGAACATGCAAGGTGGGGTGCGTATGAGCCCATGCAGGCGCAAAGATTCCAATCTGAAAGCAGAGGCCTTCTCAAGTGTGAGCCTGCTCTGGGCCCCAACTGTCACTGCTTCACATTGGGCTGTCACTGGGAGCTCAGAGGGGCACCCCTGACCAGACACATGTGTACACATGTCTAGGGCTACTGGGCAGCTGTATATCTCTCAGCCAATTTTCTAAGGATCTCACTGCCCGCCCTGGTAACATGCAAATGTTCCCATCACACCGGGCACCACCTGGAAGTCAAAGCAGTCTGAATGCAAACTCTAGTTTTGTTTACGTGATGACCCACCCTGCCTCTGTGGCCCTGCTGATGGTCCTCAACAGAGAGGTGGCCACGGATCATGGAAGCAGCACGCCTCTCTATGTAGCCTCTGCCTACCTCCCTTACTCTTCCCCCAGGCTGACATGTCCACCTGTACCATAAAATATCCCAGTTCCTGAAACTCCAGCTTCTCCAAACCAGGGGCTTCCACCATGGCACCCCCACTGTATCCCCTCCCAGCCCCACCATACCCTGAGTGCAGGTTTATGCCTATAGGAATGACAGTGACCAGACCTTCGAGGCTTGGCTTAGGTGTGTCCCCATTTCCTCCTCTATAAAACGGGGCTTTTGTGACTGTCAACAACCTGTGTCATTATCAAGGTGGCAGTGTTCACAGCTGGGCTGTTATATGCCTTTGAGAGACATATGTGGGCAGGCTGTTAAGGAGCTTCCCTGTCCCCCAGGCCTGGGCGTCCTGTTCTAGGTTGGTGAAGCTGGGTACTCAGGTTTCCGTCCTTCCCACAGCTGGCAGGGGGAGGCAGCTTCCATTCAGCAGCCAGTAGGGTTTCCACTAGCCTCTTTGTGCATTCTTGGGCAGGGGTGGGGGTGGGGATGGGTGGGCTCCTGCTAGCCCCTGGAGTGCAGCCTGGTGGCCAAGTCCATGCCTCCTCTCAGGGCCATTGCTCTCATCCTTACAAGGAGAGGAGGGCTGTGTGGGTGGGATTGTGCACTGAAGCTTGCTAAGCTTGAGAAGGGCCTGAACCCCAGGCAGCAGGGCCTCTGCCTCTCGCTTCCGTCCCTCTCTCCACTCTTGGACTCCCAGCACACAGTGTGTCCTACTTTGAAGCTGTTCACACCTTTCCTCATGAGCTTTTGACACCCACGAGACTCCTCTGAAACAGATTTGAAATAGTTTCTCAGAGGTAGGTCACTACCTGGCTGCGTGTGTGAGGTCTTCTATTCCAAGACCCCATTCGAACCCCAACCTGGCCCAGTACTGAGCTTGGGCCCTGGCCAAAGCTCCAGCCTCAGGCAGGGAAACAGGGAGACATAGGCTTACCTACCCTGGCCTGGCTTCCGGGAAGGGGAACTGACCCAAGATCTCTCCTATAGCTAGCCTCTTCCATATCCCCTGCCCTGTCCCTTCTCTTTCTATCCCTGAAGTCAATATGTATCTAGGGCAAAGTGTGGATTCTCTGAGCAATCCTGGCAGCCCCAGCATTGGTGGGATGCGTGGGCAGAGACTGGGGGAATGCTGATGGAGCCTGATAGTTGACTAACTTCTCTTCTATCACCAGGTTATGGGGTGCTGGCCTGTGAGACATGCACATGGTGTTCTAGGGATATTTGATTCTTGGGTATTATCTTGCTTACGGCCGGTTTTATGAATGGGAAAATTGAGACTCTGGCTTTGCTGATGTCCTGGAGTCCATGGCTTAGCCCACACAGTAGTAGGTAAGGAGAAGGTGGGGCTGTTCTTTGGCCCTCCCTACCTCTCTCGGGAGGACCAACCCCCAGAGCTCCACCCCTAGCCCATTAACCACTTTGCAGGAGAAGAACAACACCAAGGAAGGTTCAAGGAGAAGCAAGAGAGGCAAGTTCTGATAGGCATGCTCCAGGGGTGTCCTGGGGACAGGCGTGTCAGGACCCACAGAGTGGCCTTTGTGCATGCAGTGGGAAACTCAGGCTCAGAGAGGAGGCAGATCTGCTCACAGTCAGTCAGTACTGGCCAGAGCACAGTAGCTGCATCCCTAATCCGGCTAGACCTGGAACTCCTTGTCCCTGTCATTAAGTCCAGTGCACAGGTCTGAATTACTGACACAGACAGTCTGCATGACAGGGACTCCACCCCTCAGGGCAGAGATGGGGCTGTTTATCTCCAACATTGATTCTTTTGTGGAGGCAGTCCCTGATGCCCAGGCCCAGCAAGGGTACAAGGCCTATCAGGACTATTCTTTGTCTGAATCTTTAGGAACTTTAGGCTGGAGTTCTATTAAGGGAGTAGGGGAGAAGCTTTGTTTGTTTCTTCTATGTCCCAATAAAACTTTATTTACAAAGGCAGGCAGTGGGAGAGATGAGGCTGCTCACTCACTGCCTTTTGGTCTTCTGGCACAGAGGTGTGCTGACTTAGATCATGTAGAAGAATTGTAGAGTGCTGGACATGGTGGCACACACCTTTAATCAGCCCTTGGGAGGCAGAGGCAAGTGGATCTCTGTGAGCTCCAGGACAACCAGGGTACATAGTGAAACCCTGTCTCAAAACAAAAACAAGGGGCTACAGAGATGGCTCAGTGGTTAAGAGCACTGACTGCTCTTCCAGAAGTGCTGAGTTCAATTCCCAGCAACCACATTGTGGCTCACAACCATCTGTAAAGGAACCTGATGTCCTCTTCTGGTGTGTCTGAAGACAGCTACAGTGTACTCATAGACATAAAATAAATAAATAGATCTTGAAAGGAAGAGAGCGAGAAAGAAAGGAAGGAAGGAAGAAAATGCTAGGACAGTGACCAGTGACAAGAGCACATCGCTGGGACAGCAGAGCATGCTGGAACTATAATGACATGCTGGTGCCTGTTAACCATGGTGCTGCAGGGCCACCGGGTAGGCAGCAATAGCCTGGGGAGTTCCCAGCAGACTGTTTTCCAAATCAGTTGCCCTAGTTCACCTCAGACTAGGATGGGACAGGAATTCCAGCTGCCTGCAGCTTCCTCTCCTTCAGCACAGACAGGCCTTCTCATTTCAACCCTTCTGCTGGGAACAGCATGGCGCCTCGTGCTCGGCATGCATTGTACGTGTCGGCTCGACAGTTGTACATCGTATGTGCCCACCCTCCTTGCTCCTTACCCTCCCTCTCGTGGTTAGTGCCTGCTTCTCACCTTGCTCACTCAGTGGAGAAGCACCATTTATGCACAGCCCGGAACCTCAGTCCATTTATTGTGTACAGCACAGGAAGAAGTGCTTAGCTTGTGCGGTGGAAACAGTCTCAGATTGCAGTCATCTGGGAGGAGGGAGCTACAGCCAGGCTTTCTGTCCACTCTGTCAACATTTGCATGTGGATCAGTGGAAGGTTCGCCAGTTCCCGTGGGTCTGAGCATTAATACATACCCACTCAGGACTTCATCTGCTTCTTACACACTGTAGAATTCTGAGGCTTCCCACACTGGGGATTGGATTCAGGCACTCACACTTGGAGTCGAGTGGTTTGCTAACAGAAGCATTCTCTCTCTTCTGATTTCCATACTTCTCTTTATTTAATATTTAATTAATTAATTAATTAATTAATTTATTTATTTGAGACAGGGTTTCTCTGTGTAGCCCTAACTGTCCTGGAACTCACTCTGAAGACCAGGCTGGACTCGAACTTGCAGAAATCTGCCTGCCTCTGCCTCCCAAGTGATGGGATTAAAGGTGTGTGCTACCAGCATCTGGATTATCTATCCATCTATCCATCTATCTATCTGTCTATCTACCTATCTATTTTTGAGATAAGGTCTTATAATGTAAGTTCTGGGTAGACTAGAATTTACTATGCAGACTAGGCTTTCCTTGAACTCACAGAGACCTGCCTGCCTCTGCCTCTGGATTGCTGGGATTAAAGGTGTGCACCACCACGCCCTGCCTTCTCTTTATGTTTTTACTTTGAGTCACGGTCTTGCTGTGTTGCCTAGGCTTGAATTTGCTATCTTTCTGCTTCAGTCTGTGGAGTAGCTGGGATCTCAAGCATGCATCTGCAAACCTGGATGTAAAATATTTTTCTTTTATATTAAAATAGTATGTGTGTGAGTGTCTGTGTGAGTGTGTGTGCTTGCATGCATGTGTGTATGAGCAAGTGTGTGTGTGCATGTGTGTGTGTATAAACGCAGGTGTCCAGCCATGCAGCTTATGTGGAGGTAGTTCTCGCCACCCATCACATGTCCCAGGTTTTGAGCTCAGGTTATTGATCATCTTTACCTGATGAGAAGACGTCTGTCTCACCAGGTTCCTTCCGTTGCTTCTTCAGTGGTCCTTTTCTCAAATGTGAAGGGCTGCCCAGCGGGTTACTGAGGCTTTGCTCTCCTCTTTCTTCAGCCTTTCCTCTTGTGTTCTTCAAACTGCGTATGAGATCCAGTTTGAAGTGTTTACTTCAGGCTCCTCCAGTCTACTGTGGAGTCCCTCTACGACATGCTCTGCCCCAGGATTGTCACAAGTTTGGCTTTAAAAACTCAGGGTTGGATTTATTTATTTTTGTGTGACACTTTTTGTGTGTGTGGTAACTTATATCCCAGGCTGGCCTGAAAATAACCTTGAACTCCTGATCCTTCTGCCTTTATCTCCCAAGTGCTGGGATTACAGGTGTGCACAGCCAACTGGGCTTTGCAGTCCTGGAGATTGAACCCAGGGCTTTGTGCATGGTAGGCAGTCTAACAACATAACTACATTCCTGGCCTTCATCCATTCTCCTTCTTTATGAGAACCTTTCGTTGGTCTTTTAGCCCTGTGTATGGTCTCCTTCAGTGTTTTAAACAATCTGCAAGTGGCTGGTCACCTCTGAGTCTGTGTTAAGTGCACCATCTGCAGACTCTTGGAGATACCTTCCATCATGTGCTTTGCTCAGTAGCGTGAACCTCTACCACCTTCCTGTTTCTTTTCACTGCCTATGATTTCTGGGTGGATGCTGGACGTTTAGGAGAACATATTGCAGCAACTCTGGGTGATAATTTCAGGCTCAGGGTGGTTATTGCTTGTGGTTCTTCACTGGACTAAATCTGCAAATCTACAGACTTCGAGCCCCAGACACTACCCTTCCATGGTCCTACAGTTGCTTCTACTTCTCCCTCCAACGTCTCTGGATCTTAACTCAGGCCCATGCTCACCCTTGCACACCCATGTCTGCCTGATAGCCTACTGCTCTTGTGCCTGCTAACAGCTCTTCTCTCTGCAGTGTCTGGCCGACAGCTGCAGCAGCAGGAGCCAGAGGCTGAGACGGAAGACGACTACTCTGTGAGTGTTACCCTGTTCTCTTCAGCCCCTCTCCATCTCCCTGAAGGCTGGAGAGATGCTAGTTAGAAGTAACTTCATTCTCTTCTGCCAGGTGACTGAAGGCCCTGAGGGTGAGATCATTCGGCCAAGGCCGCAGGGGTCCTCACCTGTTTATGAATATACAGCTGAAGGTGCTGGCTTTGGAGGCCAGGTAAGGCTTCCTTGTGAGAGAGTCTTGGCAGTGGTCAGACTGTCTACTCTAAAGGACCCATTTTACAGTTTGAAGTCTTCCCTATCCTCAAATACCTCCAGCTGCTGCAGAGTCGGGGTGTGCCTGTCCCTCACTAAGGAAATGTGAGGTTGACAGTTGCCCTTTTCAGTGAGGTCCCTGGGTACTCAGTTCTGCTGTACACTCTGTGTACCCCCAGAGTCCCTGTGCTCTCGAATCCTGGGATCTTCTGCCTGGAGCGCCCCTGGCACTCCTGGCTCTTCAGCAGAGTAAGTAACTCCCACCCTCTTGACTGCAGGAAAGCAGCCAAGGCAGGCACAGCTCCTCAGGCAGACGGAGATCCTGGTGGAAACGGGATTCGGGGGAATCCACAGCCTTCGCCAGCATGAGTCATTCAGAGGTAGGTGCCTTGGCAGTGTGGCATCAGGGGAAACCATCCTTTAAGGGCGTCACAAGGAGGGGCATACCCTTGTGCCCAGGAGCTGGACAGATGCAGAGGCTAGCCTCTAGTCTGATGAACATAGTTACAGCTATGCCCCAATGTACAGTGGACAACGCTGTAGAAAATGGTACACAGGCTGTGGTGAGGAAGGCCCTTGACCAAAGGAGATGTGAGGGGTTCCGTGGGTACCCACCAAGGGGCACTTTGCCTCTGTGCTTTTCTGGATAGACTCTGTTTGATTGACACAGGGGTTGTCATCACCTGAAGGATCAGGTGGACTGCAGAGTCTCCTGTGTATTGCCCAGTCTCTGGGATACAGAACAGGTGTTTGTCATGGGCTGGATGCTTCACATATTTGTAACACACCCATAAGGGATGAGCAGAAAGAAGGCTCTCCCCTGGGGACTTGGCTGCCTAGACAGGCTGTCCCCTATGGGGACAAAGTGAGATGATTCCACTTGAGGCTGCCTGTAGGTGGGCTTTCTCCAAATCCCAGACATAGTAGCCTGGCCCACATGGTACCCCAACCTCTACAGAGTCAGCACAAAGCACTGTCCTTGGGAGATACTGGCCCCAACGATAATGCCCACATGAGGTAGGCAAGTCGTCATCGTGCCCTTGATGTTCTTCTGCTCCAGTCTGTACAGGAGTCAACAGAGGTGACACTGAAGACTGACGTGGAGTCAGGAGCCAGTGGCTACAGTGTCACAGGTGGAGGGGATCAGGGGATCTTTGTCAAGCACGTACTGAAGGACTCCTCGGCCGCAAAGCTGTTCAACCTGAGAGAAGGTACCACAACTGTCCTGTCTCTGGGCTCCATCAGCAGCACCAGGATGGGAGGGGGAAACAGAAACCTGGAGGGGATGGGCCTGAAGCGCAGGATGGCTTATGGTCTTTGCTCAGCCACTTCAGGCGGAGACGGCTCATTGTGCCCTGATTTTCTGTCAGCTGTTTGAAGTGCAGTTGGGAAGCTGGACAAATGCCAATAAGCAGCCCCCAGGGCATTTTCCCTGTCCTATGGTGCCTGGAGCACTGAGCCTGGTTGCTTCTGTTTCCTTCAGGAGATCAACTGCTTAGTGCGACCATATTCTTTGACCATATGAAGTATGAAGATGCTCTTAAAATCCTTCAGTACTCAGAACCGTACAAAGTTCAGTTCAGAGTCAAACGGAAACTCTTGGCCAGCAAGGGAGAGGAAGGGGCTGTTCAGCATTCCCAGCAAGGCCTGAAAGACCAGGAGAAGCAGGTAAGGTCCAGGCCAGAGAGGTCCAAGATGGCTCCGATTACACTAGAGATCTCTTTCCTGTGAAAGGTCTCTGCTATGGACCACTGTTCCCAAATGACCCACTCCTTCCCTTCTGTTTCAGGACAAGGACACTGCTGATGGATGCATGGAGACCCCTACAAAAACTCTACAAGAAGTTGGAGACCGAGAAAGGCTTATTTCTAAGTCCAGGGATGGCCACCATAGGCGACCCCAAGACAGATTCTCCTGGCCAAAATTTCAAGCCTTAAAGAGCCAGCGGAGAGGAGGCCCCCGACGCTCACACAGTTCCTCAGAAGCCGCAGAGCACAGGGACACACGTGATGTATCCCCCACAAGCACAGACACAGAGGTCCAGATGACAGCTGATAGACAGGAGCAGAGCATAGGGTCAGGAAGACGAAGAAGGAGATTCCTGAACTTGAGGTTTGGAATGACCTCAGGTCAGAGCCCAGCTACAACTGAACAGAAAGACAGAGAGCCCCAGAACAGGCAAGAGCATGCTGGAGTGCTGAGAGAGTGCCCAACACAAGAAGATGAGACAAAGGACACAGTGGAGACTGTTGAGGGCCAAAAGAAGGACAAGACACAGAAAACTGGGTTTATATCAGCTCAAACTAGGAAAATTACTATGAGGGACAAACGCTCCAACTTGGAAAATGAACTTGATGGAAAAATGGAAGTGAAGAAAGAAAGACAACAAAGACAGAAAAAGAAGGAAAAGAAACAAGAAAAGGAGACAAAACTTGTCCAACTTGGAGCTGAGCCAGCACCAGAACTAAGATCGGAAGGCAGTTGGGAGGACATAGAGAGTCTGGAAATTGGGATTGCAAGATTGTCTCTGAAAGAGACATCTGACAAAATCATTGAGGTGGATGTCCAGGCACCTGGTGCCAAGCTGGAGGGGGACCTGGCCCTACCCGACAAAGACATGTCAGCCAAAGACAGCAAGTTCAAGATGACCAAGGTCAAGATGCCCTCCTTTGGCATGTCCACCACTGGCAGGACCAGTGTGGAGGCCTCTCTGGAGGTGGGTGTGCCCAAGGTGGAGGCAGACATGGTCCTGGCCACCAAGCAGGGTGACCTGAAGACTCCTGATTTCGGCATTGAACAGCCGTCCACTGACCTGGACCTCAAGGACGGCCAGGTGGGCGTGAAGGTAACCGAGTGCTCGCTGCCTGAGGCACAGATATCCACAGTGGCCGCTTCTGGTGCTGGGCTGAAGGGACACCTGCCCAAGGTGGAGATGCCCCACATCAAGATGCCCAAGGTGGACCTGAAGGGGCCCCACATGGACTTGAAGGGCCCCAAAGTGGATGTGAAGGGCCCTAAGGGCGAGGTTAGTGTACCCGACATGGAGGAGTCCCTGCCCAGTGTGGAGGTAGACATCAAGATGCCGGGTGCCAAGCTGGAGGGGGACCTGGCCCTGGCCAACAAGGACGTGGCCACGAAAGACAGCAAGTTCAAGATGCCCAAGTTCAAGATGCCTTCCTTCGGGTTGTCCGCCACAGGCAAGCCCAGCATAGAGGGCTCCATGGAGGTGGGTGAGCCGAAGATAAAGGCAGACATAGCCCTGCCCACAATGCAAGGCAACCTGAAAACACCTGACCTCACCATTGAGCGGCCATCCGCCGACCTGGAGCTTAAGGCCGGCCAGGTGGACTTGAAGCTCCCTGAGGGCAAGCTACCTGAGGGAGAGATACCCTCAGCGGCAGCTTCTGGTGATGGACTGAAGGGCCACCTGCCCAAGGAGCAGATGCCCAGCATCAAGATGTGCAAAATGGACCTGAAAGGGACCCACGTGGACCTGAAGGGCCCCAAAGTAAATGTGATGGGCCCCAAGGGCAAGGTGAGCATCCCCGACATGAAGGTGTCCCTACCCAGTGTGGAGGTGGACATTCAGGTGCCCGGTAAGAAGCTGGAGGAAGACCTGGCCCAGGTCGACAAGGATGTGGCCACCAAAGACAGCAAGTTCAAGATGCCCAAGTTCAAGATGCCCTCCTTCGGTGTGTCCACCACAGGCAAGCCCAGCATAGAGGCCTCCCTGGAGGCAGGTGTGACCAAGGTGAAGGCGGACATGGCCCTGCCCACTGAGGAGGGCGACCTGAAGACCACTGACCTAAGCATTCAGCAGCCCTCCGCCGACCTGGACCTAAAGGCAGGCCAGGTGGACATGAAGTTGCCTGAGGGCCAGATGCCTGAGGGAGAGATACCCGCAGTGGCCACTGCTGGTGCTGGCATGAAGGGACACCTGAACAAGGTGCAGATACCCAGCATCAAGATGCCCAAGGTGGACCTGAAGGGGCCTCACGTGGACTTGAAGGGCCCCAAAGAGGATGTGAAAGGCCCAAAGGGCGAGGTTAGTGGGCCAAAAATGGAGGTGTCCCTGCCCAGCAAGGAGGTGGACATCCAGGTGCCCAATGCCAAAATGGAGGGGGACCTGGCCCTGGCTGACAAGGACGTGGCTGCCAAAGACAGCAAGTTCAAGATGCCCAAGTTCAAGATGCCCTCTTTCAGCATGTCTATCCCTGGCAAGCCCAGTGAGGACGCCTCCCTAGAGGTTGGTGCATCCAAGGTGGAGATAGACGTGGCCGTGCCCTCTATTCAGGGTGATCTGAATACCTCTGACCTCAGCATTCAGCGGCCGTCTGCAGAATTTTACCTCAAGGCCAGTGAGGTGGACTTGAAGCTGCCTGAGGACCAGCTGCCTGAGGTAGAGAAAACCGCAGCAGCCGCTACTGGTGCTGGCCTGAAGGGCCACCTGCCGAAGGTGCAGATGCCCAGCATCAAGATGCCCAAGGTGGACCTGAAGGGGCCCCACGTGAACCTGAGGGCCCCCAAAGTGGATGTGAAGGACCACAAGGACGAGGTTAGCGTACCCGACATGGAGGTGTCCCTGCCCAGAGTGGAGGTGGATATCCAGGTGCCCAGTGCCAAGCTGGAGAGGGACTTAGCCCTGGCTGAAAAGGACGTGGCCGCCAAAGACAGCAAGTTCAAGATGCCCAAGTTCAAGATGCCCTCTTTCGGTTTGTCTATCACTGGCAAGCCCAGCGTAGAGGCCTCCCTAAAGGTTGGTGCACCCAAGGTGGAGGCGGAAATCGCTGTGCCCTCGATTCAGGGCGACCTGAAGAACACTGAACTAAAAATTCAACAGCCCTCCTCCCACTTGGACCTCAAGACCGGAGAGGTGGACTTGAAGCTGCCTGAGGGCAACCTGCCTGAGGAAGAGATACCCACAGCGGTCGCTTCTGATGCTGGCCTGAAGGGACACCTGCCCAAGGTGCAGATGCCCAGCATCAAGATACCCAAGGTGGACCTGAAGGGGCCCCACGTGGAAGTGAAGGGCCCCAAGTTAGACGTGAAGCGCCCCAAGGGTGAGGTTAGTGTACCCTACATGGAAGAGTCCCTGCCCAGCGTGGAGGTAGACATCCAGGTGCCCGGAGCCAAGATGGAGGGGGACCTGACACTGGCCGACAAGGACCTGGCCGCCAAAGACAGCAAGTTCAAGATGCCCAAATTCAAGATGCCCTCTTTCGGAATGTCCTCCACTGGAAAGCCCTGCGTGGAGGCCTCCCTAGAGGTTGGTGCACCCAAGTTGGAGGCGGAAATCACCATGCCCTCCATTCAGGGTGAACTGAAGACCACTGACCTAAAAATTCAGCAGCCCTCCTCCATCCTGGACTTCAAGGCCGGCCAGGTGGAATTGAAGGTGCCTGAGGGCAACCTGCCTGAGGGAGAGATATCCACAGCTGACGCTTCTGGGGCTGGGCTGAAGGGCCACCTGCCCAAGGTGCAGATGCCCAGCATCAAAATACCCAAAGTGAACCTGAAGGGGACCCACGTTGACCTGAAAGGCCACAGAGTGGATATGAAGGGCTCAAAGGGCGAGGTGATTGTCCCCGACAAGGAGGTGCCCCTAACCGGCGTGGAGGTGGAGATCCAGGTTCCAGGTGCCAAACTAGAGGGGGACCTGTCCCTGGCCGACAAGGACCTGTCGACCAAAGACAGCAAGTTCAAAATGCCCAAGTTGAAAATGCCCTCGTTCAGCGTGTCTGCCCCTGGCAAGCCCAGTGTAGAGGCGTCCCTGGAGGTGGGTGTACCCAAGGTGAAGGCGGATATGGCCCTGCCATCCGTGCAAGGCGACCTGACGACCCCTGACCTCAGCATTCAGTACCCATCCGCCAACCTAGACCTCAAGACCGGCCAGGTCAACTTAAAGCTGCCTGAGGGAGAGAAACCCACAGCAGCCGCTGCTGGTGCTGAACTGAAGGGAGACCTGCCCAAGGTGCAGATGCCCAGCATCAAGATGCCCAAGGTGGACCTGAAGGGGCCCCACATGGACTTGAAGGGCCCCAAAGTGGATGTGAAGGGCCCTAAGGGCGAGGTAAGTGTACCCGACATGGAGGAGTCCCTGCCCAGTGTGGAGGTGGATATCCAGGTGCCTGGTGCCAAGATGGAGGGGGACCTGTCCCTGGCCGACAAGGACGTGGCCGCCAAAGACAGCAAGTTCAAGATGCCCAAGTTCAAGATGCCCTCTTTCGGTGTGTCTGTCCCTGGAAAGCCCTGCGTGGAGGCCTCCCTAGAGGTTGATGCATCCAAGGTGCAGTCAGACATGGCTGTGACCTCCACTCAGGGCGACCTGAAGACCGCTGTCCTAAGCATTCAGCAGCCATCTGCCGACGTGGAACTCAAGGCCGATCAGTTGGACATGAAGCTGCCTGAAGGCCAGCTGCCTGAGGGAGAGATACCCGCAGAGGCATTAGCTGGTGCTGGGCTGAAGGGCCACCTGCCCAAAGTGCCAATGCCCAGCATCAAGATACCCAAGGTGGACCTGAAGGGGCCCCACGTGGAAGTGAAGGGCCCCAAGTTAGACGTGAAGCGCCCCAAGGGTGAGGTTAGTGTACCTGTCATGGAAGTGTCCCTGCCCAGCGTGGAGGTGGACATCCAGGTGCCCGGTGCCAAGATGCAGGGGGATCTGGCTCTGACTGACAAGGACGTGGCCGCCAAAGACAGCAAGTTCAAGATGCCCAAGTTCAAGATGCCCTCTTTCGGTGTGTCTATCCCTGGCAAGCCCAGCGTGGAGGCCTCCCTAGAGGTTGGTGCACCCAAGGTGGAGGCAGAAATCGCCGTCCCCTCCGTTCAAGGCGTCCTGAAGACCACTGACCTAAAAATTCAACAACCCTCCTCAGTCCTGGAAGTCAAGGCGGGCGAGATGGACTTGATGCTGCCTGAGGGCAACCTGCCTGAGGGAGAGATACCCACAGCGGTCGTTTCTGGTGCTGGGCTGAAGGGCCACCTGCCCAAGGGGCAGATGCCCAGTATCAAGATACCCAAGGTGGACCTGAAGGGGCCCCACATGGACTTGAAGGGCTCCAAAGGGGATGTGAAGGGCCCTAAGGGCGAGGTTAGTGTACCCGACATGGAGGAGTCCCTGCCCAGTGTGGAGGTGGACATCCAGGTGCCCGGTGCCAAGATGGAGGGGGACTTGTCCCTGGCCGACAAAGATAGCAA
>JADRCH010000341.1:1176627-1197840 GCA_019843965.1 Rhynchomys soricoides | reverse complement strand
GGTACAGCTTCCCAGTCTCAAGATGCCCAAGGTTGGGGACCTGAAGGACCCCAACCTGGATGTGAAAGGCCCCATTAGTGCTGAGAGGTCCCTCAACCAAGAAGGATATTTTTCTCTCACTGATGATGAAATTAGTAACACTGGGGGCCTTGGTACCAGGTCTCACATTGATTTTTCTGAAGCTCGTCTATCACATTCTTCTGAGACTTCTCATTCTGTATTTTCTCATGTTCACCCTCCTTTGAGTGAGTTTGACCCTCCTGATGCATCTCTTGACCCTATGCTTCCTCAGTTTACTTCTCGAATAATGTTCCCCAAATTCTATAAGCCAAAATTTGCCTTATCTCCTCCACTGTCAGAGTCTGAATTTGATTCTTCTGTGTCTGAGGCTGTTTTCCATTCATGTGTAACCTCTCCTACTCTGTCAGGTCCAGTTGGCCCTCATGTCCTGTCTCCTGATGCTTCTGTTTGCCATGTTTTTGATGCATCCTCCAGTCAGTCTTTAATTAGTCTGCCACCTGAACCATCTAATCAGGAAGCAAAAGACAGTTCCTTCAAACTGCCCAGCATCAAGTTACCTTCATTTAATTGGTCTCCAAAGAAGGCAGCAGAGTCTGTTCGTGATTCTGAGTCACAGGAGACTCCCATGCCTAGTCTAGGTTTGTCCTCAATGGAAACAGAGTCTCAAATTCAAAGTAGTTTTTCCATAGTGGAATCCCCCCAGCATTCCCCTCTGGACAAGGAAGTGGAGAAGGGAAGGAGCCGGAAGCTGAGCTTTTCCATGCCCAGACTGTCACTACCCAAGATAAAGGTTTCTAAGGGGTCAGCTGCTGTGCCCCAGGGAGACCTGAGGCCTTCACTCACTGGTACCATATCTGGAGGTGATTTGGTAGTTGTAGAAACAGCTGTCAGTGATGCCCATGTTGGGGACACTCATTCAAAAGATATCATCACAGAGCTCCATGTCAGATCCTCCTCCACCACAGCAGAGTTGGCTAGGTCCCAAACTGAGCTTCCTTTACCCAAAGATGACCTGAATGTCAGAGGAGACAGCAAAAGTCTCATGATTGTCTCTACAAGTCAGCCCTCTGGGGAACTGACAAAACCTAGAACAGAAGGCCTCCTGCAGCCGTCTGGTAGACAGAGAGACAATGCCTCCGCCATGGAAACCCCTGAGATGGATCCCACAGCAAAAGAGGTGTCAACAGACTGGATTGAGCGCCGGTTCAAAATTCCCAAGTTCCGAGTTCCTGGTTTCAGACACTCCTCTTCCAAGGAGCGAGACCAAGCTGGAGAACAGGAAGCCCCTCAAAAATCACAGACTCCCTTGGAGACCGAAGAAAAAGAAGCAGCCTGCATGCAGCTGTCCCATGTGCCTGAGTCAAAGGTAGGGGCATATATCTCCCTGGGGTCCCCAGAGGAAGGGACCAGTGTGAGGCCCCTAGAGAGCCCAACGTATGCAGATGTTGTAAAACGTGATCTTCCTGGAACAGGCTCTAGAATGCTTAGCTCCACTGTTGAGCTTTCCCATACACATCTGTCCACCCCTGAGTTTGGGACCCATCCATCTAAGGGCTCTGTCTCCCTTGAGGTCCCTGGTGTGAGAGTCTCAGAACCCCAGCTTCCTCCAGAAGGAACAGGCAAGCAGCAGCATCCTGGGCCAGGAGGAAATAATCTTGCTGAGATGGAGGCTAGAACAGGAAGCTTGCCATCCCAGCCGCAGGGGCCTCTGAGGCTGAAGGCCTCCCTCACTGATGTGCCATCCCAGGTCTCCGTGGTGAGCATGAGTCAACTTTGGGAGGATTCTGTATTGACTGTCACATTCCCCAAACTGAAGGTACCCAGGTTCTCCTTCCCCACTCCCAGCTCTGAGGCTGATGTGTTTTTCCCTGTGGTGAGGGAGGTAGAAACCAGTAGTCCCATGCATAAACGTAGCCCTGAGCTCTGGGAAGCCAGCATTCTAAAGACAGGCATGGAGGACACCAGAATGCTACCAGCAAGCCTTGAGCAATCTTTGGAAGCATCCCCAATTTCTAAGGTCAGAGTGCACATTCAGGGGTCTCAAGGTGAGAGTCAAGAAGTCGCTATTTCCAGCAGGGTGGAAAGAGGGAATACTGACCCCTCAGCACCTGAAGCTGTTTGTACTCAGATTGTGAGGGAATCAGAGATCCCCGCTTCTACAATCCAGACTCCTTCTTATGGATTTTCTTTGTTGAAAGTGAAAATTCCTGAGCCCCCTGTGCAGGCCTGTGTGTATACAGTGGCTCTTGACTCCCAGACACAGGGGAGCATGGATGGAGCCTCCATGCCAGCTGCTGCAGGGGGACATTCCAGTTCTGCTGAGGTTCCATCTGACACTGGCGAACCATTTGAGATTATCTCTTCCAGTGTTGGCATGCCTCCCGGGTCCCAGCTTGCAGAAAACACCTCTGATGAGGAGCCAGCAGAGATTCTTGAGTTTCCCGAGGACAGCCAGGAGGTCAAGGCCCCTGACATGGATGCAAAACAGAAACCAGAAGGTAAAAAGGCCAGCCTGTTGTGGTCCTGGCTTCCAAGTATTGGCTTCTCCTCTGCGGAAGAGATGGCTGCTGATTCCAGAGACACTACCCAAAGATCTCCTGTCCATGTGCAGCCTGCCGCTCGGCTGGACCCTGAACTGCCCAGGAAACAGGAAAAGGCGGGCTGGTTCCGGTTTCCCAAGTTAGGATTCTCCTCTTCACCTACCAAGAAGCCCAGGAGCACTGAAGATGGGGAAGGCCAGGCAGAACAGAAGCTCCAGGAGGAAACAATCACCTTCTTTGATGCTCGAGAAAGCTTCTCTCCAGAGGAGGAGGAGGAAGCCAAGACAGAGGTGACAAGTGCCAAGCCTGGTTCTGAAGCAATGGTGGCATCCTCTGCAAGAACAGAACTAGTACTGTTGGAAGAGGCTAGAGACACTGGCAACAAATCTGTACCCAAGCCTGTGGCCAAATGAGGTCATAGGTCAGAGTCAGTGGGTGAGACAAACAACTGAACCTGAAGGTTAGGGGCTGGGCACTGAATGCGCCCCCCACCCCTAGAATGCATGATCTTGCGTAGATCCACAGGCTTGAAACCAAAGCAGAAATGAATAGCACTTACCTGTCACAGCCCTCCTATATGGAACCAACATATGCTACTTTCTTCCAAGCTTTGGGAGCAACGGAGGCTGCAAGATTATCTAGTTCTGGGGACTCTGTTGACCTGCGTGGGGTAAGTCCCAAAAGGCTGCCCGACATCACAACATTGTCCAAAGTGCCCATGTCTATGTGGGTAGGAGCAGCTTTAGGGGTAACCTCTGCCTCGCTGCTGCTGTTTCCTAGTGAACTCAGCAGTCAGGGTATGGTGTGTCCTGGGGAAACCCCATTGCCTTCCTGATCACTCCATCCTTCCTCGACTCTTCTGCTAATGGCAAGCTTTGGGGCGTGGACTGGGAGGGCGTGTATGTGAGGCAGAAATGTCTGACCAATGGCTGTCTATACTCAGTGGTAACAGTCAGCTGCCCAGCAGGGTTCACACACTCTGGTTTGCCAGTAGACCTTGGTGTGTGTCTATTTGTCTACCCACCTGCCAGTGTGAGACTATTTTCCCAGGTGTGTACAAGTTCCATGCTCTGTCTCCTGAGCACCTTATGTACAGATTGCAGCCCATCCAGACAGCCCCGTTCAGTCACCTTCAATAAAGGAAGCAATGCATTCAGTGGTCCGGTCTTTTGTTCTGGGGTCCTCATGTACCCCCATTCTTGCTTTCCTCCCGTGCATTTCAGTCTCCCTCTCTTACGGTGTACCTCCAGAAACCAGAGCCGAGCTTCATCTTAGAGTGGCTGTCATTTCAAATGGGTTTGACTACACCCACAACCAGAGATCTCACGGATACAGAGGAAGAAATTGGCACCCTGAGTTTATGATAGGGCGGGGGACACAAGCACACCCCTCCTGCCAGCTGGACGGCAGTGCTAGGATGGAGCGTTCATATGGAGTAAGGCCAACAGAGAGCAGTGGCCCTGGAGGCTTAGCTGGGGTCTTGGCCCATTAGAAGTTGCTGAGGAACCTTCCAGCAGTCTGAAGTGAATTAATCTGTTACTGGAGCATGGTCAGGGGCTTTCTGCAGCCCCCCAACTGCCTGCTGATGCCCTCCTGGTATTCATTATTCCCAGGAAGATACTGAAACTAGGACTTAGCTCCCTCCCAACCCACAGAGGCTCTTGGCAACAAGTATTCCTTGTCTCGAAGACAGAATGGCTTGTGGGGTGGGGTGAGTACTGGCCACTCCCAAAGCTGCCCACAGAGGGCCAGAAAGGTGGTGGCTGATGTGTATAAGGGGACAGTCCAGGGAAGAGAGGTTGGGCTCTTCTCTTCCACACAGGATAGGAGAGGCATCCAAGTTGAGGAGACATAGATGATTCTGGAAAGCTGATCAGGCAGGGACAGGTATAATACTCCCTGCCCAGGGTGTCCAGCCTACCTCTGGCCTGATTTACAAGTGCCAGCCAAACTTGATGTGTGACCAATAACACTACAGAGAGAGTCTGTCTAGTGCACATTTTATTATTCCTAGCTTCTAAGGGTCAGGAGTCCCTACCTGTCTTAAGTCCTCTGCTCAAGGCCCTACACGGATGACATCAGATGTAAGCAGGGGCTGTGTTTCATCTCCAGATAGATGTATAGGAGCCACTGAAGTTGCCATGGTTGCTATGCCTGTTACCTGGGAGCTGGGCGAACATAGAAGACCTCATTCTTTTGCTTCCTGGGAGCCACTGGGTGCTCTATCACATGGATATGCCTGCATAGCCAGCAAGGGACAGACTCCCAGACAGACAATGGTACGGTCTCATGTCACTCAACTGAGGATATGACATCCCTTATCTTGTATGTTCTTTTAGAGACAAGACATGAGCTTTGCCCACACTCAAGGCAGAAGTACATAGAGGTATAAGTACCAGGAATTGGATACCACGAAACCCATAAAAAGTTTGTTTGCCACCCCAAGAAGGGTCGTGTCATAGTACAAGGCCCCCGCCATCTCACCTAAGCCTGTCAAGATGCATCTGTTTTAGAATAGACCAAGAAGTCTGGCACTGACACCATTTGATGAAATATACCCATCCTGGCTGAACCAGCAGAGCAGCCTGAACTGGCATCTCCCCTGAAGCATGTCTGAGAGTCATGGAGGGCCCAAAGAGCAAACCCACATATGTTCCTAAGATGCTGCCCTGCAACTCTCAAGCCAGCAGGAGGGCCTGGAGCACGGTGGGATGTTGCAGAGAGCAGCCACGGCCATGGCAGAGCTTAGCCTTGCCCCTTTTGGGTCCTGAAGGACTGTGTGAGTCACATGTAGCCACACTTCCAGATCCTCACACAAGTAGCAGGAAGGCAGTCTGGGTTTAGGGCACTTTCTGCACAGATGCGGATGCTGATACCTAGGATGTCCTTTAGGTGGGTGAGTTCAGGGCACGGATTAAACAGCAAGAGCTTGGCTCCTGCCTGGTGCGATCATATTAGCTCTCCCTGAGCACAGAAGGAAGGAGAGAGCAGAGATGGGGTGTTCAAGACTACAGGAGAGAAGGACCCTGGGTGTCTATTTAGTATCCAGTGCTCTCCACACCCCCAAATCATCCTTGAGCACCAGTCTACTATGACCCTTGTGACAGCAGCGGGGCAGGTAGGCCTGAGTCTTGGTCAAAAATAAGTAAGAGGTTGGGTGCAGAGACTGGCTTTTAACTCAGTGTCAGCCCAGCATCAAAGGTCAGGACTCCATCCCAAACATGGCTTCACGCCCTGCCTCGGCACACAGGATGAGAAAGAATCTCACCAGGCTGCATCCAGTCCTTCTGGGATGATGGCAAAAGCTCTAATACTGGTCTTCAGGACACTATCTACTGTTTCTGGGCAGGGACCTGATCCCACCCCTATAATAGCCATGCAGCCCTGGGCCCATTCCTATTAGCCCCACCCCATCCTTCTACAATCCTGTTCCCATGAAACAGTGAGCCACAATTCCAAATCCTGATGAGGCTGACTGGGCTTCTCAGTTCTGCTCCTTCCCAACCCACCCAGTCCCAGTTCTGAGACACAACTTCCCTTCATGAGCACAGGGCTTAGCTGGAGTGACCATATCCATGAAGTCCTTGGGGATAAAGAGCTTCCTGTGTGTCCTGAACACACTCAGTGGGACACCTTGCTTGTGAGACAGCACTGCTGCTTTAAGGAGGGATATCCTGAGGGATCCTAGAAGGAAGTGGGGGATCAAGGGAGCTGAACCTACCTGATGCTGGAATCCTTGCCTGGGCAGGAGAGACCTGTGGGTTGTGTTATGACAAAGCCTTTCAGCATGCACTTCCTTAGAGGCTGGCAGAAAATCAGGGCCCATACATAATGAGAAAGTGACCCATAGGGAATGGGCATGTAGCTTGTTAGGTAAAGGTTCTGCTGTGGAAGCACAGGAACCTGAGTTCAGGTCTCTAGCACCCAGCCAAGCACCTTGTAATTTTATGCTGGGGAGGCAGAAACAAGATTCCTGCTGCCTGATGGACAGCTAGTCTAGCCAATCCAGCAAGCCCTGGGTTCAGAGGGAGAGCCTATCTGAAAAACTAAGGTGAAGGAAGATACCCAACCTTTGGCCACTGTGTTCATGCACAGCATGTGCATCTGCATGGCCTATAAATATACACACATGACACACAAGACAGAGGGAGGGAGAGAACACAGAAATGCCCACTTTTGACCTGGGTCAGGTCTGCAAGCTGGTGGCAGGGTTTTATTAAGGGTTGTGGCTGGACAGCGCCAACATTACATCTAGGGATGGCCCTAGCAGCTCATCATAGGTAGGCGAGGGAGGAACATCTGGGTTCTGGGTCACCTAAATGTAGTTGCCTTCTTTCCATGTCACTGTGTGCCTTCCTCAGCTTTAACCTTTCCTTCATTTAAAAGCCATTTAGAGCTCTGCCGGAAGCTGTTTGCCAGATGACTTTTGCTTGCTCAGTTTCTGAGCTTGGGTGGATGAAATTCTGGTGAGTATCAGTGTCCACCTAGAGCTGCAAGCCAGAGTCAAAGGGCTCAGCCCTCAGCCCTACCAGACACAATCCTGGCTCGGGACTTGTCTGTCCAGGCCCATAGCATAGTGGGAACTCCAGTCACGTTCAAAGAGCTGCTTCAGCTGCTCCTGCACGGTGGTCATGCCTGGCTGGACACTAGGGGCCTTCTGGCTGACAATCAGGCCCACACCAGCGGTGCTGCTGAAGTAGTCTTCTGACCAGTTAGAGGTGCCTGGAAGAAGGAGAAGGGGAGACACTGATCCCTGGACCTGTGTCCCCTGCAGACCAGCCTGTGCTGTGGCCCTTGCTACAGGTTGAAGGACAGCTCAGAACATCAGACCCCAGGCATGGTAGCCCCTCACGAAGGTCCAGTCAGTTCTTTACCAGCATTCTGAGCACTGGTGCTCATGACTTCACCTGGCAAGCTGGGCTAAGTGTCTGGCTCCCAGAATATTGAGTGCATCTCTCTTGACCAGATCTCTGTCCTCTCATGCCTCTATTTCCAACCACTCACCTATATAGGCCGTCTTGTCTGTGACCATGAACTTGCTGTGGTTCACACGGCTGAAAGGGATGTTGGTGTGATTTCCCACAGGCACAATGAAGACTTTCTTCAGGAATTAGAAGCGAGTTAGGGTGGGCAGGGTGGGAGAAGGAATTTCCTTTCCCTCTAACCCATAAGGTCAGTTTCTTACCACATCCACTGAGATGCCGGCCGAGGGGTTACTGAAAGCCTGCAGGGACCTCAGATAAGCGAACATGGTGGGGTCCGTGTTGAACCAGCAGCTGACCAGTAAGCGCACATGCACGTGCTTACTGAAGGCCGCTGCCCGTAGAGCATTGTCCAGCACGGGCCAGTACCTAGGAAGAGAGGATCGGTGTTCTTACTGAAACCTAGATGAACAGGGGTCTCAGCTGCAGGTACACTGTGTCTAGGACTTGCCAATCAGGAGGATGGACCTCACCTAGACCTACCTGGCAGGGTGAGTGAAACGCGTGGTAGGGAAGTACTCCATCACCGAGACATAGATGAACTGGCGCGCACCCTCCATCACTCCCAATACTGCGGCCAGATCCCCCGTACGGCCATGTGGGCAGAGTGAGGGAGGGGAGGCCTGGAGTGGGAGAAGCATCTCTCAGAACACTGCCACCCCTTAATCAGAACTTCCTAAGCTCATGACTCTACTGCCCACTACTTAAGAAACCCCCTGTGGTGACCAAGAGAGACCATTCCCCAGTAGCCAGAGGTGCTCCTGAGCCCAGGGGAGGAGGTGGTGAAACAACCAGGCTTCCTGGGCTCCAGGGGACTGGCCTAACTGTTTACAGGCTGTCTGGCCTGGGAAGTGGATCCACTCTCTCCAGATGGGCTCTGCATATCAAGTGGCCTTTGCTCCATCTGCTACAGCCTCTGCTATGGACCAGTCTCTGGGGCAACTTTAGTGGAGATGGGGCAGCTGGGATTGCCTATCTTCCCTCTGAGTAAAGAATAATCAATGCTCTGGGTCTCCCTACCCTTCCTGCACCCAGCCATAGCCTCTCAGCCCTAATCCCCTCAACAGCCAGGAGATTCCTGGGACCTCAGGTCTGCCATCTTCCAGTCCTCTCTCACACTGCTGGTACTGGTCCAGCATCCTTCTCTAGTGTGGAGCCTGCCTTCTGCAGCAGCCTCGGAGCTCTTATGGGCTGGCCATCTTACCGAGAAATAGGCTGCGGTGGGAACCCCATCAAAGAGACCCCGGAAGGGATGGAACCGGTTGATGTGGGTTGAGAAGTTCCGAGGCCAGGTTTTAGGGAGAACAGCTTGGGGAGTTCCTAGCACCCAGTAGGTCTGGAATGTTTTCTCAAGGTCTTGAGCCAGGTTGCTGCAGTTGTAGATGATAGCACCAAGCTCCTTCACCTGTAGGGATCGGGGTCAGTAGACACTGGGAGAGCAAAGATCTCCTGGGGCTATGTGGAAACCACCAAGAATGGAAGGCAGGGTGCAACTCTTGTTCAGTTGGCAGCCACTGGGCGCCATCACTCCAGAGTAGAAAATGCATGAAAACACAAAAGAAATAGAACCACTGTTAAATTCAACCAAGTGGTAACTCCTGATGTTATGTTTATATCTACTGTTTGTACTAACGTGTGTGTGTGTGTGTGTGTGTGTGTGTGTGTGTGTGTGTGAGAGAGAGAGAGAGAGAGAGAGAGAGAGAGAGAGAGAGAACAACCCTAGGGGTGTGCTATGCTAATCACATGTTATTTTACTGAGCTATAACTCAGGCCTTTGAAATATATCATTTCTAAAAAGCCTCGGGCTTTGTAATCTGCCGTTTCTTTGTGGGCATGTGTGTGCACATGCCAGCAACCGTGTTCATACGTGTGCAGGTACATGTGCATGTGCAGAAACCAGAAGACTACTTCAGGTGTCATGCCTCACGAGGTATCCACCTTGGTTTTTACTGTTACTATTGTTTAAGTTTATGTGTATGATTATGTTTCACCTACACACCCGTCAGTGTTTGCTGGTGCCTACGGAGGTCAGAAGAGGACATTGGATCACCTGGAACTAGAGTTAGTTTGTTGTGTGTTTCCATGAAGCTGCTGGGACTCAAACCAGAGTCCTCTGGAAGATCAGACAGTGCTTTTTTTTTAAAAGATTTATTTATTTTATGTATATGAGTACACTGTAGCTGTCTTCAGATACATGAGATGTGGGCATCGGATCCCATTACAGATGGTTGTGAGCCACCATGTGGTTGCTGGGAATTGAACTCAGGACCTCTGGAAGAGCAGCCAGTGCGTCTCTCCAGCCCCAGATAGTGCTCTTAACTGATGAGCCATCTCTTCAGCCCTCCATCTTGCTTTTTTTTTTTTTTTTTTTTTTTTTTGAGCTCTCACTGGGACCAGGGGCTTGCTGATTAGGATAGGCTGGTTGGGCAGTAAGCCCCAGGGACCCTCCTATTTGTGTCTTCTCCAACACTGGGACTGCAAGTGTGTGCTACCATACCCAGCTTTTCACGTGGATTCTAAGGGTAAAACTCAGGTTCTTGTGCTTGCAAGGCAAGCACTCCATTGACTGAGCTTTCCCCTTAACCCTGCAAACTGTGGTTTTCCTGAGCATCTATTCAAGTTCTGACATGCTGTCCCAGGGCCTGAGTGCAGGATCATGTAGAATCTTATAACTGGTGGGACCAACTCTGATTGAGCCTGCTATGCTGGTATGACAAAAGTGGCATGTGACCCAAGGTTCTGCTTGCCAACTTCTCACACCAGCTTTCTTCAGAAACAGTAGCCCTTGGAGATGACGAGGGGAGACGCTGCACCTGGGCCTCATCCCATCCCTGGGCCTTGGGACCCACCTGAGCCAGGGACCGCCAGTCCATGTTGGCACTGCCCACGTAGACGTGCCGCCCATCTACAACCCAGAATTTGGAATGTAGGACACCCCCAGTAAGCTGTTTCATGGGAACCTGTCGTATCTGGGCACCTGCGGTAGACAAACAGATGGATAGATGGATGAACAGACAGATGGAGAGTTGGCTCTTTAATGCTGGCTTCAGGACTGCCTAATAGGTCTGTCCGTGTTTATTCATTTTACCCTCAGAATGACCCCACTGATCAAGGCTGTTGCAAGTGAGGAAACCAATGTACACACCCCTCTAGACAGTCCATATCATAACCTTGATGATGCTCACACCTACGGCCTATTTTTCCCAGTAGCCTCTAACCCAAGGCTTTGTCTAATGTCTTCCTTCTTGGCCCTGCACTCAAGTCCTCCAGGGTTCTGGAGAAACTTTTCCATCTACCCCAGCAAGCCCGCTATCTCTGGCTTTACACCCTGGTGCCAGACCTCAGCAGAGCAGAGCTCCAGCATGCAGACACCTACCGTGGGCAGCCAAGACCTGGAGGTCAGTGGATGTCTTGGCCAATGTTGGGCTGTGGGTGGCCACCACCACAGAGATGTTTCTGAGAAGAAGCTGTTGAAACTTCTGTAAAAGGGACTCTCCCTGCAAAACCAGGCTACCATGAGAAGCTGCCTCCCTCAGGTGGGTCCTTTGCCCACAGCCTAAGGTAGGCCAAGTTTGGGCTCATGACTAGAGGCCAAATAAATGACCCCATACATGTACAATCCTCAGTACCTCTGCCCCTGTCCCAAGAGCTACCCAAGGTGCCTGGCCTTGCTCTAACCCAGCCTGAACCCTGAGCCTGGCTGAGCTCTGAACAGAGCAACCTGACTTGCTGAGTCCTTGGCATCCAGGAAGAGACCTGTGCTTCATAGTCAAAAAGCAAAAAGAAGGACCAACCTGCCAAGAAGACGAGTCATTGACTCCAATGTCCAGTCCAGTGAGGGACCAGTAGTATGAGGCAATGTGGACACTCTCCTGAGCAGTGTCAAGAAGTTGCAGCCAAGCCTGGGCCAGGGGCTGGGCAATGGGGCTACCAGCTGCAAATGGCAGGTCCTCAGGGATACTTTCCACAATGATGAGCCTAGAGATCGAACCCGAAGTGGACTAAACTGTATCTGTAGGAACCACTAGCCAGCAGTTTGCTCCATTCCTGCTACCCATTCAGAGGGAGGGACTGACATCAGGGTGGCTCCAGGCCAAAGGGACAGAAAGAGGACAGTGAAGTGGGAGATTTAACCTGAGCTCCCCAAGCTGAAGTGTGGTGATATTCAGGGGACTATTCAGTGAGGAACCTGGGGGATGAGCCATGTTCAGCCTAGAGAGGCCACAAGGAGTTCTCTTGAGGGAATCCAGCCTCCAGGAGTTCTCTTGGCTTCATCCCTGGGATAATCACAGCCTTACTGTGAGCTATATCACCTGTTCAGGGACCCAGTGAGGCAGCACCCCGCCAAGGCACATACCCCATAACCCCATGAGAACCCCTGGTGTTCACTCACTGACAGGAGTTACTCTGCTGCTTAGTGTCTTCTCTCAGGATCTCCCAGGACCAGGAAGGCACTTCTTCAGGGAACGTCTGAAGACTGGTGAAAGAAGTGTGCCCTTGCCACAGGAACAAGATGAGAGTCACAGAGCTGAGTCCTAGTACAGCCAGCATCCCCAGTACCTGCAGAGGGAGACATTCCAACAGCCTTCTTAGCTGCCAAGATAGCTCTCCCTGTACTGTAACAGATGCCATCCAGGCTCTTGGGGAGGGATTAGGGGTGCAGGAGGGGATGAGGGATACACAGAGCAAGGCCTGGGTGGTGTAGGTGGTCGATAGTTCTCTCTATGGTCCACACTGTGCAGCAATGAGACACAGAGCAAGGCCTGAGTGGTGTAGGTGGTCGATAGTTCTCTCTATGGTCCACACTCTGCAGCAATGAGACATGGACAAGATATACAACAGTCTACGTAGCCTTGCTCTGTTGCCTGCATGCGTACACACACACACACACACACACACACCACTGCAGGGCTAGTTTTGTACCCTCTAATCAAGCCCTAGGACCTAAGGTTTGGGTAATTAAGAAGGTTTGAATATGGTTCTGATTAGAATTGGGCTCAAACTTGTTTTCAGAGGGCTGAGTCCCAGCCAGCCCTCCCTTAGGATTTCCTGTCCTACCATGCCAAGTCCGTTATGTGGGCCATGGGGTGAAGTGGAGCAGGGCCAGGCAGGGCCATCCACTGCTGTCTGGAGAGGTATCAGCATCTGTACAGAACAGTCTGTCACCAGCAACCCCAGCTCCATGGCCACCTCCTTAGGCCGTCCCTAAGGAGGTACTCTCCAGCCTCCAGACACCAGTGGCTCAGACATGGTCTCCTGTGAAATCCATGCAGGTGAGCCCACACCTTTCCCAGGGCTGTGTGCTGCTTGTACCCTCTGACTCCCTCAGTGTCCCCTGATGTGGGTGTCTTGAGTATGTGAGTCTCAGTTCCTTGTTCCAACCACAAGTGAAACCAGGTCTGAAAGTGCAGTTTCTGCTTGGGCTGCCTCATCCATCCTTCCTTGTTAGCCATGAACAGCTGCTTCCCTTCCCCAGATGGCCCCCGAGTTTGGCCCCAGGGTAGGCAGCTGGCTGTAAAGTAGGGCATGGCAAAAGGGCCACCAAGAGCTGTGTCTGGAGCCCTGCACTGCTGTCAAGGCTGAGGACTGTAAGGGAGGCTATGCTAGTTAGGATGGAGAACTCACCATGTTCCCTCAGAGGGATCACTCTACAAAGAGCCAGGCCAACCCCTCGGGAGGCCCTGAGCACCCCAAATGGGTCACCCAGCCCCTGGCACAGACACTCGCAAGGAGCTGACCTCACTTGTTCCTATCCTGGATGCTGTTTGGAGCCTAAGGCATTGTATGATTGTAGGTGGCTGGTTGTGGAATCTGAGGGCTTCTTCAGCTGTGGGTCAGGCTATCATTCCAAGAGCAGTGGGACCAATCCCACTGTCCTCAAGGAATTGTCTTAAACAGCAGGCAAGACACAGGGAGTAGATTACAGGAGTCTGCCCTTGGCGCTCAGTGTTACAGGGAAGTGGAGCCTATAAACCACAGTGAGAGAATGAAGGGGGTGCTAGAGAGCCAAAGTCACCCACAGAGGCTCCACACCCTCTTACCAGAGTTCCCTGAAGAAGGGAGTCAGGAGGTCACTTCCACCCAGAGCGTGGCTCATGCTCTTGGATATATCTCCCACCCTGACCCACAGCAGGCAGCTCAGGTGACCAGGGCAGCTTCAGGAGCCAAGCTTCTGGCTCTGACTAATCTTTATAATGTCCAGTGGGGCACAGACATGAGGTTCTGGGCCAGGGTTACCAGGCTGGGCTATCCCTCAAACAGCTGCTGGCTTACCTCTCCCAGCTGCTCTGAGAGAAGTATTCTCATCTCCTAAAATAGTTGAATTGACAGAAAGACAAGAATGCAGCAGCTCTAATCTAGGACTTCCAAGGGTTACAGACCTCTGACCTTCTTGTGGCCACTGGATCAGGGGAGGAGAACCATGAAAGGCAGCTCTAAGCAGTTGCAGACCTGTCCCATCCTTGGTCCCTGTGGGTCTTTTGAATCCTTGGGGTGGGACTGTCTGACTAGAGAGAAACACTCCCTGGTACTGGCATCTCAGGAGTGAGGTGAGCTGGGGGATGGGCTTTTGAGCCTCCTGAGTCTCAAGGTTCTGAAGTTCCTGCCCTGTGAGCTAAGCTGTAGGCCCTAGGTGGGGGACAGAACATGGCTGCCCAGTGGCTGGAGACTTTGATATCCAGTGGTCCTTGATCCATAGATCAAGCAAGGAGTGGTCATCTGCTGGCCAATCTGGGTGGTTTGTGGGATCTAGGGTGCTGGGAGATGGGGCTGTGGGAAGTAAACAGACACCCCTCCTGAGGCCCTCTGTCTGGCGCTAGTCTGGCTAACACTTACCTCTAGGTGCCCTTTCTTCTTGTCCATCTTGGCTCCAGCCACAGTCTGCAGGCTTTGCCTCTGCAGGCACCTGCCTCCTCTCTGGTCTGTTGCTTCCCCTCCTATTCAAGTTCCTCTTTGTTCTAAGCTCCCCACCCCCACCTCAGGACTAAGTGGGCCTCTAGAGGGCGGAGCTGAAAACTTTCACCTCTGGAGAAAATCTACCCTCCCTGCTTCTAGAGAGGGTTCCTCAGTCATGAACCAAATGTCAGAATTAAGTTTGACTACAAGCACCAGAGACTCAAGTAAGAGAGCCTCAAACAGTGGCTTAACTGTCCCTCAGGGTCTCATGTATTGAAGGCTGGTGGTACTGAAATCACATCATGAGCTAATTGACAAATTGGGCAGTGATAGTCATGATGGGAGAAACTGGAGATTGTGGAAGGTGGGCCTGATTGGAGGATGAGGGTTTCTGGGGCAGGACTTTGCTGGCCATATCTTATGCTTGGGTTCTTCATCCCTCTCTGCTTCCCGTCTGTCACAGGGCAAGCTGCTTCCCTCTGCCTTGCTGCTGCCACTATGACTGGCCTCACTAAAGGTCCACAGCAATGGCAACAACTGACCATGGGTTGAAACCTCTGAAGCTGCAAGTCAAAATAAGTCCTTCATTCTTTAAATGGTTTACTCCAGGTCTGCGGCATCATAGTGAGGAAAAACTAACTGACCCACTAAACATACCCTGCAACCAGTTTCTGGAGAAGTTATCAGTGACACAATCACAGCAAGCCTTGGCCTCCAAGCCCTGGAATCCAAACTTCACAGTCTTAAAAGGGCTTCCAAGCTCAGTCATTACCTCCAAAACTCTAGCACAGAATAAAGATCCCCAGAAGACTTCTGGAGATAAAAAAGGGAACTTCCACTTATCAATGCCTACAACTCAATTTATGCTTGGTCATAGGGCCATACCTAGCTGCAAGGGAAACTGGGATCTGGAGGTAACCATGACTCACCCTGGTGAAGAATTCAGGTAGGGCTGTCCCCTGGCCTGTCCATAAAAGTAGACTGCCTAGTGGCTCCTTGCAGGGATTCTGCCTCCCCTCATATTCCAAGAAGGATATTCTGAAGACCAAACCTTGTTGCCTTTAGATCAAGGTCTTGGGATCAGTCCCAACTTTGAGCAGGGTCCAGGTTGACCTCCCTCCTCCTTGACAGGCAGTAAGTCTCAGTTCAGGGATCTGGTATCAGAGTGTCCTTAGGGGAAGGATGCCAACCTCACAGGGTGGAGAGCCTTTCTGAGGGGCAAAGCCTGACCTCAGTGACCTGTGTCCAGCCTGGTGGGCCAGAAAGTGAACAGAAAAATGACCATCCTTCACTTCCTGTGGGATAATGCCCTAACTTGGCTTTGAGGTTGTTGTAGATTATCTACCAGAGAATCAGACATGAGTCTAAGCCAATAGAAAGTCTTTATTGGCTGGCCAGCAACTACTCTGGATGTTCAGGATCCCAGTGTAGCCTCAAGCTTTTCTTGGGGTGAGCTTTTAAGCACAAAAATCATGTTCTGGGTTGATATACTTTAGTTAACAAGAACAGTTAGCCAGAGTGGAACTACAGAAGTAAAAAAGCAAGGTTAGTACATTTGGAGACTTTCCCAGAACTATGCATTTTGATGGATTAGGTCTTTGTGTTAATTTTGGTGGTGCTGCCTACATGCTGAGTTTTACAGTCTGAATGGAACTTCCATCACGGAGTCAGTTGTGCTAAAGTTTCAGGGCCTACTCATAGGGTTGGCTGTCATTTTCAGGATTGCAGGAGGTAGCCTCTTCATGTCAAGCCACTGTCACCTTGTTCAGTACAGTCCTTGAGGGATGGGTTTCAGGACTTTGAGCAGGTGGCAGAAGGGGACTCAGCATTCTCTTTTACTGGTCAATGGAATAGGGTCTTCCTCCTGTCTGAAAGGAGGGCAGGGAACTTTGAACATCCCTGACACTCTCAACAAATACTTTTCAGATATAGGAGGGCAAACCTTTTGGCTTCAAGGAAAACCAAGCCCATATGCCACAACTCCCCTCCTCTGCTACATCGTAGGCCAGGACTGGGCATGGCACACAGCATCATCTTGGGTTGGATTTGTCTTGAGTATATCTAAGGAGTCATGGGACCCACAAGAGCTGGTGGACACACAGCACAGGTCTCCTGACAACACAAAGACTGGAGGTCACCCTGTGGTGACCAGCTCCTCCTAAATGGTTATACCCTGGGCCCTTGGTTGGCTGGGATGGGTAAGATGGATTTTGGAGATTTCTCATAAAGCTTAATATCATTGTCTTCAATTTCTTTTCTATTTCAAAGTGTGTCTTATGGAAGGAAGTGCCTCAGTATTTGTCAGGAGGGCTAATAAATAAGGAGCCAATGGCAAGCATGCTGGATACATTTGAGTCTTTATTGCAGGATTGTAGATAGGGGTGTCCATATTACCATGCTTCAGACAACCAGACTGGTTCTGATCATGGGAATCTGAAGGAGAAAAACCTGTCTGCGAGAACCAAAGTGAGATCAATTTGACTTTACTCCTCCCCAAACCCTGAGGGGCTCAGCAGACTTCAGCTTCACCACACAGGATCTCAACAGTCAGGACGCTGAACAATCCTCGGGGTTTGTAGAACAAAGTGGTTACTTTTAGACAATACAGACTCCTCTGGCTTACATGCACACATACACATGCGCGCGCGCACACATGAACTTTCACAGGATGGGCAATGCTGTAAGCTGATTCACACTAGTGTCCCACAGACATGTGAGCCATGCGTTGGCCCCTCATGGAGGTTGTGAGTTTGCTGGGTGAGAGGAAGCTTCCAGTTCCCTGGTTATCTCAGGGCTGTTGTTGTGCGTGTTCTCTCCGCGATGGGCTCTAACACCATATTGAACTTCATCTCCTATGCTTTTCCTTGCTGCTTAAAATAAGAAACAGAAGGGGTGTGTGTGTGGAGGGGTGTCTTTGTTTGTTGTTTTGTTGATGACTCTTATGTTAGACACTTTGTACATACAGGCACCCACGCAGAGGCCATAGGTCAAATTCAGAGACAGGGTCTCTCGAAGGCCTGGGCCTCTTTGATTACTCTAAGCTGGCTAACTAGTGGGGCCCAAGGATCCTATCTATATCACCCAGCCCTGGGATTACAAGCACACACCACTTCACTAGATTTTTATGCACACTCTATGTTGATTTCAGGTCCCCATGCTTGTGTGGCAAGCATTTTAGGGAACAAGCTATTTCCCCAAAGCCCATGTTAGACATCCTTTGTCACTGGGACCAAATATCTGAAAAGATAGTTTAGGAGAGGAGAAGTCTATGTGCTCAAGTGTTTTGCCTGTGTGTGCACCACATGTGTCAGTGATCTCAGAGGCCAGAAGAGGGCATCAGATCCCCTGGAACTGGAGTTAACAGATAGTTGTGAGCCTCTATGTGAGTGCTGGAAACTGAACCCCAGTTCTCTGGAAGAGCAGCAAATGTTCTGAACCCTCTCTCCAGCTTAAGTCCCCATCATAGCTGGTCTGCATAGGACTGTGTGGGTTCTTCTTTTTCCTGCTCTTTATTCCCTGGTCTTACCCTCATCACTAGATAGGAGAGAGAGGATAGAAGAGAGAGAGACACAGAGAGAGAGAGAGAGAGATCCTTGAATCTAATTTCATTCTTCTTGTTTTATCTTTGAGCATGACTACTAACAAACTGCAACCTCCCCTATCCCCAATGACCACCAAGCACCAACAATGTCTATTGGGGCTCTAGCATTTTTATACCCTCTGAAAAATTCCCAGAATTCCATATGTCACACACTCGCAGAAACTATCTACAGCTGGCAAAACCATGCCTCTGCTGGAGCATGAGGCAAATCATAGTCACCTGCTGTGGACAGTCTGAAGCAGCCTCATATCTGCACACATGGGATTCAAATGAAAACATATTCTTATAATAGTTCCGTGTTTTTTAAAGAAACCAAAATTCTAGAAGTTCCACAATACCCCATAACCTTAACAGTTCAGATATTTAAAACACCAAGTTCAAAGTCTCTTCTGAGACCCATGGCAAATTCTCGTGAACCCTGTCCAGCATACATGGCAATGGGTAGACAGTGTCCCGCCAAAGGAGGAAATGAGAGCACAGGGTCAAAGCATGACCCAGACCCAGAGGGCAAATGTTTAAACACTGTAGCTCCAGGTCTGCATCTGCAGCATGGAGTTTATTTGGTGAATGCCAACGGTCTTGGGCAGTATTGCCCCTGTAGCCTTTCTGATGGATTGGCTCTACTCATTGCCTACGGCTTTCCTTGGCATACATTCCATATCTTGGCATTTTCCCCGTATCACCTTTTCTAGGGCTGCCTTCAGGCTCGCTTCCGACTCTGCCATACATTACCTGGCCTTCCAGGCTTTTCTTTGTAATTTGAGTGGAAGCTGCCACGACCAAACAACTCTTCCGTTCTTAGTGCCTACACAATCCACATTATATGGGTGACGCCAGCTCTGACAGTAGCTAGCCCGACTTGTACCGTGGCTACAACAGCCTGTGACAGCTGAACACAGCAACAAAGCAGAGAAACAACCATCCTAACAGCCTTCAAGGCAAAGCCTTCCGAGGGAATTTACACCTCCACACTCTTGAGCCTAGGTCTTGCCAATTCCTGAGTTATCTTCAAGGCATCTTTCCTAATGTCACAATGCAAAATACTTCCTCCTCTTTCCTCTTCTTCTTCCTCCTCCTCTCCCTCCTTCTCCTCCTTCCTCTTCCTCTTCTGTCTCCTCCTCTTCCTCTTCTCCCCACCTCCTCCTCCTCCTCATTTTCTTCTTCAAGGAAAAGTTTTACTTTGTAGCTCTAGCTGGCCTTGAACTCACTATATAAGACCAGGCTGGCCTTGAACTTATAGAGATCTTCCTGCTTCTACCTCTGCAAAGCTAAGATTAAAGGTGTGTGCCATTACACCCAGTTGCCTTTTGGTTTTGAGACTGGGTTTTAGTATGTCACCCTGAAATCATGAACCTCATGCTTCAGTCTCATGTTTCTTGGGTGACGGGTTTGAGTCACCAAATCTGACTTTATAGTATATGGTTAATCCTTTGATAAGGTCACAATTTGATGGTATTATTGAGAGGTACTGGAAACTTCTGGAGATGGGATCTAGCTGGCAGAAGTAGATCACAGTAGTGTAGTCCTGGAGTATGAATCTTTCCTCAGAGTCGTCCCTCTGCCTGCTTCCTGGCTGCTGGGAGGTGAGCAGCCATCTCTACCACAAGCATCCACAGCTCTGGTCCTCTGCTTGGCTTCTGGCCCAAAGCAATGACCCAGCTAAACTTGACTGAACCTTGTCCTTTCTTTTTAGCAGTGTGGAGGATCAAACCCAAGCTCTTCTGTGTGCTTGACCTTGAGCAGAAACTTCAGAAAACAAGAGCCCAAACCAACCTTTCTCCTTTACATTGTCATCAGGTGTCATGTCATAGTGACAAAGGTCACCTCACAGGTTTCTTGGTGTTTTCATTTGTATTTTTCTTGGCTGGGTTATTAGACTCTGGGCTTATAGTTTTTTATCATACTTAGAAACTATTTTGTCATTTCTTTGAACTTTTTTTTGTCTTGCTTTTTCTGGAATGGTGGCACTTTTTAGTTGGATCTTACTTTCTCTCTCTCTTTTTTTTTTCTTTCTTTCTTTCTTTTTTCTTTTTCTTTTTCTAGACAGAGTTTCTCTTTTCTCTGTGTAGGCCTGGATTTTCTGGAACTTACTCTGTAGACCAGGCTGGCCTTGCACTCAGAGATCCATGTACCTCTGTTCCCCAAGTGCTGGGATTAAAGGCATGTGCCACCATGTCCTGGCTTAAATTGGATTTCTTGGTATTATCACACAAACTATGAATGCTGTATTCTGTTTTCTTCTGTGATTCATTTTGAATGCTACTCATGTCATGTGTCCAATGTAGGAAAGTGTTACCATTAAAACAAATGTCAGGGTTAAATGGCAAGATCAGGGACATGGGAAAATTAATAAGAAGACTTCATCTGGGTATGAGATGCCCAAGCTGACCAGACAGGAGAAAGGCCAGAGCTCTGGGGAAAACCACAAAGCAATTTCCAGATGGCTCCAGATGACGCCCTTCTTGGGGAGCACGCAGGTGCACTTGCCCTTTACCCCAGCAAACCTCTCAATATATGGATCTTTACACTTTCGTATACTTATTATATACAAATGTATCTAATTGTAATAAACTGAGGTGTGAGTAAGGAGTCCAGCACAGGAATAGGCACACAGTAAATGGAGGGAAGAGTGTACAGGCCACTTGGCTCCGGCTGCTCACCACCCAGGAAGGGTACACTCCCCGCTTCTAATTTTTTATCTACTAAAAAATAAATTCTGGCTACTGCTTAATCCACCTGTGCCCAGTTCCCCGGGAGCACACAGAACCAAGATTGAGGTGGCAGGGAATCCTGGAAGATGACCTTCCTGTTCAAAACAAAACCAGCAAACATTGGGGGTGGTCTAGTGCTGCTATGTATTCAAATGCTAAGTACTGACCCCCAAGATACTCACATACATCAAATGGTGCTCTGTGAACTTTGTCTCCCGATTTAAAACTATTGGTTAGATAAAGGTGGCTGTAACCAACTACTGGAGAGAATAGAAAGAGGCAAAGTTTCAGTTAACAGGGTCAAGGGTAGGGACCATGAGGAGGAAGAAAAGAAGGAGGAGAAGGAGGAGGAGGAGGAGGAGAAGGAGGAGGAGGAGGAAGAGGAGGAGGAGGAAGAGGAGGAGGAAGAGGAGGAGGAGAAGAAGAAGAAGAAGAAGAAGAAGAAGAAGAAGAAGAAGAAGAAG
>JADRCH010000341.1:1164811-1176617 GCA_019843965.1 Rhynchomys soricoides | reverse complement strand
AGAAGAAGAAGAAGAAGAAGAAGAAGAAGAAGAAGAAGAAGAAGAAGAAGAAGAAGAAGAAGAAGAAGAAAGGAGAGTGAAGGAGGAAGAAGATGGAGAGAACTGGAGAACTGGAGGTCTCCATTAAGAGGAGATGGACCGGGAATACCTGCCTGAGTGAAATACCCCCCACCCACCCCCATGACAGACTGCTGGAGCTGAAAGAACCCAGGAAGACTCAAACAGCAAGTATTTGGGGAGCACAGCTGGGAATTAACAGTCTAGCAAATAGAAATATAGATTAGGGGCAATCCCCCAGTAATTGCGCAAATCAAAATAAATAAATCACAGCCTGAATCTCATTCATCTGGAAGCTAAACGGGAACAGTAATAATTCAATTGTTTTACAATCAAAAGAATGACACTTTCTCACAACATGTGTCCCTGATGGACTACCTATACTACATTAAAAAATTGTTTATGTATATTCCCACTGTTCCTTTGCATTCTGGGTCACTTTTGACTGGACATCATGTCACTGGATGCTGGATTTTGCTGTATCCTTTAATCAGTGTTGACCTTATTCTGCCAAAGTTGTTTTTTCTTTTGAGACTTGCTTGTAGGCATTACTGAAGCAGTTATTATGCTACTGAGGACAAGGTGTATCCACAGGATATTCCACTGGCACCACAGCTTCCGAATAATGACTCAGAGGCTATATATTTTTAAATATATCTATTTTTATATATTTTTAATTTATATTATTTTAATATATATATATATATATTTATATACTTATGAATAAATTCCTAGGCCAAGTTGGCTTCTTCCCCAACTAGCTTGTAACTGATACTAACCCACTTACACTATTCTATGTCTGCCACGTGGCTGGTTACCTCTCCTGGGTGGGGTGTCTTCCTGTGCCTAACTCTTTCCTAGAGTTCCCCCTGCCCCACCCTGCTAATGTCCCACCCCCTATTCTACTCTTTCCTATAGGCCACAGGTTTTTATTGACAGGTGATGCTTCCACACAGGACACAAGAGATTATACCTACACCTTTTCCTTTAGTGCAATAAAAGGCTCTTTCTCTAACATCAATAAACTACATAATAAGACAATGATGAAAATTATATGCATTTGGCGATGTTGGATAAAGTACTTTATTACCTAACCAATCTTGGTGAGTCCAAAGTTCTGTATCTAAATCATTTTCTATCATAACTTGCATTACCAACCTTAAAACATCTTAGACCTTAAATCATTTTCTTAAATACTAACAATTTAAGCTTAATCGGGAGACTCTACCTATCTATCTTCAACCCCATCAGAGATCGGAGAAGGATAAATATTACCTGAGGAAACAGAAAGTGCAGAGCAAGCAGCTTCCAAAACTATAGAAATGGCGGACTGCTGGCTGCCTGGTCAGTTCCCTGAGGTACTTCTGTGCTGATGCAGCACCATCTTCAGCCTTTTGGCCCAGAATATCCGACAGCTGTTTCTGTGAAGCAGGAATATTGAAGGACTTGTCTACCTTGTCCTGGCAAAGCTTGGCAGTTGGCTTCTTCTGTGTCCTGTTTGTTCACAGTTTGGACAGCATGCTGTCTGTAGTTGATGCAAGGGCAAGCTTTTGCCCAGTGGCGGCTTGCCGCATTTAAAGCACGCTCCATAGGAGGGTTCCTCAATTCTCCTCTTCTTTGAAGTAGAATGGGGGAGCTACCAGGAGCTGACGTGTCTCACTGCCATGGAGGGCCTTTTATTAATAAAACATTGTAAAATGCCATACTCTGTAGATCTCTGAGGTTTTTGAAGACCATCTATCTATAGTATATCTGAATTGCTTGTCTCTATCTGCTACTGGCTTAACTTTGAAAACATCTATAGGAAGCTACAGAGAGCTTATTTCTATAATTAACAAAACTATCATCTAACATGACCAATAAGTTCAATTGACTAACTACTAAATGGCATTTCTTAATTATCATAAACGGTTTGCAATAGCAGCTTTGTTTTCTTTTTTCTTTTCTTTTTTTCCAAGAGAACAGGGCTTTATTGAAACATTAGGCTTAACGGTCTGGGGAGAGGAGATGGCCCAATGGTTAAGAGCACTGCTTGCTCTTCTATCCTTGGTTCAGTTCACAGCACTCACATGGCCGCTCAGGATGTCCAGTTCCAGGGGACCTGCTGCCTTCATCTGGATTCCGAAGGCACTGACACACATACATGCAAGAAACATGAAGTCAGCTTTGCTTGACAAACCAGCACTGGCACCTGGAGACGGCATTGCTACCCTGGGCATTTTCCTGTATGACAGCCAAACAGGGAAACTAACCTGGCCATGTTGGTTCTACTTAAGATACCACAACCAGAGAAACTCAAGAGCATCTAGCCAACAGTTGTTTACAATTTGAAGGCTAATCCATTTTACTCAGCGTTAACTACAGCACACAGGCAGGCATGACGCTAGAAGTATTCCCCCATCAACTGGGGACTAAGTAAACATGAGCCTTTAGGGTTAATGCACATGCAAGCCCACTACGGGCACACCTGTAATCTCAGCTCCTGGGAGATGGAGAGATCCACACCCTCGGTATGCTCATAGCCAGTTTGGGCTGACAGCCTGTTAAAGCCAAACCAAGCCTGCAGCAGGAATTCCTTATCCCCTCCCCCAATCTAATGATTACAGTAAGCAGGCTCAGGTCTATTACAGTAACTTAAGGCACAGGGATCTGCAAGTGGTGCCTACAGGAGAGAAAGCAGCTTTCAGAAGGACTAAAACTTGCATTTTTAAATGAGTTGTAATAGGTACAATACCTTAATTACAGTATGTAGAAACAAAACGTATCTGTATTAACATAGTGAGTCCATACCAAATGTAAACTATTTGGCTCCCGAATGCTCTTTAATTTAAAAGTAGATTCAAAAATCTACCTTTTAACTATCATTCTTACATTCCCCCCTTTCCCTTTTATCCCGTCTCCTCCACCATTTTTCTTCTTAGCATTAGATAGGAGAAAAGAAAAGGAAAGAGAAATCCCTGAATCTAATCTCTCCCTACTTTGTCTCCTCCATGATCAAGACGATTAACAATTCACCCACCAGATGACCAAAAGCCATCCACCATGCTCTCTGGGATCTGCGTGTCATTCTCTTAAAACCACTTCCTGCTGTCTGGAGGTGCGGTCTTCTTTTGGAGGCCAGTGAAAACTGAGATATTGGCCAGTGTTAAGAAAGCTAGCTGCCCGTTTGTTCTTCAGTCTCTACGTGCTGTAAAAGTTCAGGGCTTAAATGCAGTCCTGGCTGGAATAGTCTGTGATGATGGACAATCTAGCTGGCCATTTTGAAAAAGTCCCAGATTTTATTTTTTAATTAGGTATTTTCTTTATTTACATTTCAAAGGTTATCCCCTTTCCTGGTTTCCCCTCTGAAAACCCCCTAACCCAGCTCCTTCTCCCTGCTTCTATGAGGGTGTTCCCCCACCCACCCACTCCCGCCTCCCCGTCCTGGCATTCCCCTACACTGAGGCATCGAGCCTTCACAGGACCAAAGGCCTCTCCTCCCATTGATGCCGGACAAGGCCATCCTCTGCTACATATTCGGCTGGAGCCATGGGTCCCTCCATGTGTATGTACTCTTTGATCGGTGGTTTAGTCCCTGGGAGCTCGGGGGGGGGGGGGGGGGTCTGGTTGGTTGATGTTGTTCTTCCTATGGGGTTGCAAACCCCTTCAGCTCCTTCAGTCCTTTCTCTAACTCCTCCTTTGGGGACCCGGTGCTTCAACCAATGGTTGGCTGCGAGCATCCATCTCTGTATTTGTAGGGCTCTAGCAGGGCCTCTCAGGAGACAGCCATATTAGGCTCCAGTCAGCAAGTACTTCCCAGCAAGCACTTCCCAGCATCTGCAATAGCATCAGGGTTTGGTGACTGAATACAGGATAGATCCCCAGGTGGGGTAGTCTCTGGATGGCCTTTCCTTCAGTCTCTGCTCCACACTTTGTCTCTGTATTGCCTCCCCTGGGTATTTTGTTCCCCCTTCTAAGAAGAATCAAAGTATCCACACTTTGGTCTTCCTTCTTCTTGAGCTTCATGTGGTCTATGAATTGTATCTTGGGTATTCCTAGCTTTTGGGATAATATCCACTTATCTGCGAGTGCATACCATGTGTGTTCTTTTGTGATTGGGTTACCTCGCTCAGGATGATATTTTCTGGTTCCATCCATTTGTCTAATAATTTCATGAGGTCATTGTTTTTAACAGCTGAGTAGTATTCCATTGTGTAAATGTACCACATTTTCTGTATCCATTCCTCTGTTGAAGGATAACTGGGTTGTTTCCAGCTTCTGGCTATTATAAACAAGGCTGCTATGAACATAGTGGAGCATGTGTCCTTGTTATATGTTGGAGCATCTTCTGGGTATATGCCCAGGAGTGCTATAGCTGGATCCTGTCCCAGATTTTTAAGTAAACAGCATTGAGGCAGTCTGAGGTAGGATCAGGCAGGATGGTGGAATAAATATGTCCCAGCATCTCAGTATCCTTTGCAGCATCCCCAAGGGTGAGTCTTGCTGGGGCCATTTTAACTTCACTGGTGTCTGTAAACATATACACTTCCATAGGTAATATACATTTCTGCATTAATTCATGTATGGAATGTGCAGTGTGCACAGATCAGTTAAAGACGATTTTCAGCCTTTTTTTTTTAAGGTGGTAAGGCATCTGTCATTCTTCACAAGTTAGTTTGGATGGTATAAACAAACCATAATATACATTTTCACCCATGCCATTTGAAAGGATGGTACGGTAAGTCCTGAGGACAATTTATTGGCCATGGTTAGCTGAAGTCCTGGCTGGAGATATTTTATGTTCCAGACAGTCTCAGAGCTGTTCCCATGTAGGGGGATCAGCATATACTTTACCTGCTGTGTTGGTCTTCTTGATTTCTTTCTGCCTCTCTTCAGTCAGGTCTTCAGCGGGACTCTCCAGTGAAATCTGATGTTTATTAATTTGGATGGAATCCATAGCTTTTCTTCTTTTGAAACAAAGACAAAACCTCTTCTCCAATGCAACACACTTCCTTCCCTCCCCCTTCTGAGGTGCAGACGTCCCTAATATACAGAGGCTGGTTTAGTTTAGCAGTTTTTTCAAATGTCTCCCAGCAGCTGTTGTTTTTTGTTTGTTAGCATTCAAAAAATGTAAAGCTAATAAAGTACTATGTGATCTATCTCTGGGGGTCTTCGTTACCCCTTTCTGTTTATTAACCATCTCTCTTAAAGTATAAATAGGGTCTCCAAGATGGCCCCGTGGAGAAGGAGGCTTCTGGGTCTGGGCAGCCGCGGCTCCCGAGCATGTACAAACTGCTACATGGTACATGAAATCTACAGTGAGAAGGATGCCCAGGACCAGTGTGAGTACGAGCTGAAGCAGGCACTGGGAGCCCAGTACAAGTCCATTGTGATCGAGCCCACCCGAATTGGAGATGAGACGGCATGCTGGATCACCATGGGCTGTGTTAGCAGGTACTGCCTGCCTCTTCACCCCATTGGCACTGCCCCTGAATCACTTCCACTACATCTCCCTGCCCGCTGGTGAGCTGAGCCTGGACTGCTGTACCCTCTGTGGGACCTCCTGGCAGTTTGACCCTTGCCGCAGGTGGAGTATGATGTCTACAAACTGTCCCGCCTGCCTCTGCACACGCGCACCTCCTCCACACCAGCGGTGCAGGACCTGCACAAAAAGAGACTGCAGAGCACAATAACCTTGGCTGCTCTGGTGTGCTGTGGAAAGGTTTATGAGCCCTGCGCAGTATGACTGCAGGAGAGTGGAATGCAAAGAAAGCAGAACCATGGGGCCCACAGGACTCAGATCCCTACGGCAACACTGGGCTTTCTCGGTGAAGTAACAGCCCCCGGGGAAGTGCTTGGTTTAATAGTTGCAGTTTCTTAAGCAAAAATAACAGATTATGAGTATGCTAGGGATTTACTCAGCTCATTACTCTAAAATATCTATTTCTATAGCCCAGGATCTGGAAGTCTGACTGGGCAATGCCATATGGATGGGAGACGGGACTATTTTCTGAGGGCATGAATATGCTGTGGGGTGTCTTAAGTATATTGTTTAACTATACCATCCAGAAGCCAGCCAGAGGCCATTGACCATTAAAATTATGAGAATTTCAAGTAAACTAAAGCACAATTAGATCTCCCTGAAGCTGCTTATCCTGTAAGATTGTGAGCTGTACCAGTAACATATTTTATGGCATGATGTCTAAAACATTGCTGTATTCTTATGGACATATATGTCGAAGTGTCATCGGTTTCCTCCTGCAAAGGCATCTCCAAGGTAGCCACCATCTCTAGTGATGGGAGATCTCAGAATCGTTCCTTTCAGAACTCAAGGCAGAAGCCCCTTGGAATTCCAAGCATTTAACAGTTGTATAATGGGTTAGCACATGAGCCATGTGTCACTGCTCTAAGGTGACATCACTAAACAGACTCTGTGTTCTTAACTCAGTGTATTGCTCCTCTATGAGTTACCATCTAAGTTTTCAAGCCTCTGTGGATTTTTCTCATCTGGAACTGTTTTTTGCTGCCATTGTAGGTTCTGGATCAGACTCACCTGAGGACTCTTTATTCTGATTTAAAGAACCCTCCAATTTCTGTTCTATTGTCTCCGTTCTAGCGTTTAATTTTTTCAGTCTTCTCTTACATCTGTTTTATCCTATCTTACTTAGAGAGCATATATAAAATTGTAATCATTACTAAACATATTATTTTTATGTTGACAGTCAAAGCAAAACTTTATGGGGTCTAAATGCCCTCTTCTACAATAAAACTTTATGGGGTCTAAATGCCCTCTTCTACAATGTCTTCTACTTTTTAACATGGAAATATTTTACTTTTTACTTTTTTTAACTCTCTCCTTTCTAAGGGACTTTAAAAAAAAACTCTAAACTCAGTATTTCTATGACTGTCTGTGTTCAGTTTATTTTCTTTACCCTCTATGTGCCTTTTAAAACATTTTTATCTATTTTTTTCCTTCGGAGACTTAATCTTTTATGTGCATTTACTTCTCTATTATTTCCTTCTAAACATATTTTTCTGTATTTAATTTTCTCTAAATTATTTTTCATCCTTGTGTGGCTTAATCTTTTTGATGTATTTAATTCTTTTTATTTTACTAGTCTCAAATTATTCGCATCTACCTACCTATGGTGTTCCATACCCCGTCTTTACCCCCTTTTTGGTATTTAAACATAATTTCAATTTTTTTTTTTTAAACCTGATTAGGAGTTAATCTGTGCTCAGATTTCTTCTTGTGTCCGTGTTGGCCAGAGCTGGTGCTGTTGCCATGCCCCGCCCCTTCCTGTTCAGTTCACTGAGAAGAGGCGTTTCTGCCTTCTACATCTGTAGTGTAGAGGTACAGTGGTCAGAGGTACCAGCTAGGAGCTGTGTCTCACAGATGCCTGACCCCCTCCCCTATGGCCTGCCACCTCTTTCTGTAGCTGAATTCAGCTACTCTATGTCCTCGCTACAGGCTCTGTATGCCCCAGCTATAGGCAGAAGCACAGCCTCCTCCACGTCAAGGTCAGGTGTGGCCTGTAACCTGCACGCCAACCCTCCTCCTGAATCATGCTGCACTTGAGGAAAGCCACAGCTACTGTGCTCCGAGGAGCAGGTTTGCGTGTGTGCGTCTTTAAATAGCTGCCTCTTGCACCGCCTCTCTGTTTTCCCAGTCCCTGTCTAGGGAATCTTCCTCCACCCGGAATCTTCCTCCACCCAGTTCTTAGGCTCTAAGCTTAGGTTTCCAGTCCCATGTTGGGCACCAAATACAAAGTAATTCTTTGGAGGGTTTTCTATGTCCCTTTACTCCCAAGTGACAACAGGGCATTCCTACACCTGTTCTAGACAGAGATCTGGTGTTTTTACTAACAAGCTGTAAGCACTAAGCTAGGCAGATATCTGTCCTCACCCTCTATGGCAGCCTACTGCCAAGCCACATGGCCCTTTATCTGCATCTGAGTCTTGCCTTGGCTCTCCCGTCTGTCTGTGTGTCCCATGGCTCATCACAACCTCACGGCAGATCCTCCCACTCCATTCTCATGCTCTTAACCCCTTCCCTCCCCACTTTTGCTAACAGGCTATCATCTTTTTATTGACAGGTGATGCTTCCACAAGTACACAGTAGGTTCTCCCTACACCAAGGCCAATGTCCTGTGTGTCATGAGCTTTTTCTTCTCTACACGGTGATGACATAAACAGTCCCAGGCCTGGAGCAGTCCTGAGAGACATGCAGCCTCCATTTTGCTCAGCGATTGCTTCCTTGGCCTCCTGCAGTTTCTCCCACAAGGGCAGGTCAAGGCCAATCTGTGCAGCCCAGGGTTTGCTCTCCCATGCTCTTCTTGCCTGTTTGGTTCTGCAAATCCTAGCTGCTTTGTCCTACTATGGTGATCTGTCCCTGCTCAGCAGCAGCACCATGATGTCTGGAGTAACTGCCCTCTCACGCAGTAGCAAGCAGCTGTCAGCTCACACGTCCCCTCGAGGGGATCACAGTACTGCTTTGCCTGCTGTCTCCTATCTGAAAACTGTCGTTTCATACATCTTATCACAGTTGAAGGTGAGAGCATGATTTATCCTGCCACCCCATGACTCCTGGTTATGGTTCAGATCTGGAATGTTCCTTCACAGGCTCAGCATTTAGCTCCTTGGACTCCAGAAGGTAAGACTGTGGAAGCTCAGAAGGTGGCGGACTGGTAGCAGAAGAGGGGACAGCAGAGGCCTTTGGAGGTGAAAGCTCAGCCCCAGTTCTGGTCTGCTTTCTGCTTTGTAATGAAGTAAGGAACTGGGGCTGGAGAGGAGGCTCAATGGTTAGGAGCACTGGCTACTCTTGCAGCGGACCAGATTTGGTTTGCAGAGCCCACACGGCTCTGCAAACATCTGTAATTCCAGTTCTAGATGATCCAAGAGGCCTTTGTACTCTCCACTGGCACTAGGCATGCATGGAGTGCATACAAAAATGCTGGCAAACCACTAATACACATAATTTAAACAAAAACAAACATCTGCTTGCTGCTTCCTTGCATTGGGTGCCACCTGGTGGCAACATCTGAATTCAATGTTTCTTCTTTTTTAAAAAAAAGACGGGCTCATTATGTAACCCTGGCTGGCCTCAAAAGAGATCCCTGCCTCCCAAGTTCTTGGATCAAAGGCATATGCCACCACACCTGCTGCCTTTAGAGTCTTGAGCCCACAGAGATTCCTTGTGTCAAGGAGATGTTCACTCAACACCCTTGAGCCCACAGAGACTCCTTGTGTCAAGGAGATGTTCACCCAACACCCTCCCCAGAGAAGAGGGCCAAGGCGGCAGACACTAGTGTGCTGCCACATGGAGGAATGATTTATTAGAACAAATTCCATGACAAATCATATAAAATAACCATTTTCTGAAAGACATCCACAAGACCGCCTGAGAACAATGTACAGAGATACCTTCAGAAGCCAGGCAGGTACAGTACCAAGGCCAGGTTGAAGGCTAAAGTGACAAAGGAACTAAATGTGGATCAGAACACCAATTTGTGCATCGAAAAAAAAAAAAAAATTACACAGTGATGACCAGGGGTGGCAGGCATGGCCTCTGCAGGACAGCCGTTTACTTATGGGGAGCAGGCTGTGGGCAAGGTGTAGGACATGCAGGGGGAGCAGCCTACAGGCTGGGCTGGCACCTCCTCCAGACAGACAGCAGGCTCTACACACACACACACACACACACACACACACACACACACACACGTAAACATCAGGTGGGCTGGGCAGAGGCACAAAGGACCCGTGCATGACTCTATCAGCTAAGTGTAAACAGGGAGACCCATGCCACCCCTGAGGGTTCTGGATCCCCCGCTGCAGCTACCTCTCCCCAGCAGATAGGTCCTGTTCAGGAGTAACACCCACACAAGCATCAGGCAGGTCACAGAGCACACCCATACCAGCCTGGTCAATAAGGGACTCTCCCCATCCCATTCTAGCCAACGGGCTCTTTGGCTTAATGCCTCCAGAAACATCAGCAAGGGGCAGCAGCAGCAGGGCAGCCACACTCTGCTCACCTGGCAGGCCCCAGCAGAACAAATCCTGAGAAAGCATAACCAGTAGTGGGCCTGTCCCTGCCAGGCCTCCTCAATGGATCAGGCCATAGGAGCCTGCTGCAGTTACCACTTCCTGCCCACGCCATCTGAGACAGCAGGGGCAGGTACATGGTTTAGATCACAAAGCCAGGAGCTTCCAAATCTTTTTCTGCCACTCTGGTAAAGCACTCACCACAACTAATGGGGTTGCTGGCTCACCCAGCTACACCCAGTCCCACTGTAAGGAAGCCCAGGGTCCCTAGTTGGGATGAATCCATTCAGGAAAGTTTGCTGGGATGGTACCCAAACTCAGTGGGTTTGGCAGTTGTGTTGGCACCAAGGGCTTATAGAGCCGCGGGGTTCCTCCTCCAAATACCTCTGTAAACCACTCATCTGCCCAGGTTGATGGACTCTGCAGCAGCTCCGGCTGCAGACTCAGTAGGAGCCACAGAGCAAGTGGCCTCCTTCTTGCACAGTTTGGGGTCATGCCAAGCCCATCCAGCTTCTGTGTTTGGCACTGACTGGCCCCAGGGTCCAGTTCCTTTCTGTCTGGCCTCAAGCCAGCATACAGGGATGAGACAGGGCCTCCCAGGCTGGAGCTGTACCTAAGCCAGGCCTGGGCATTCCTGCAAGGGAGCAAAGTACTCTTTCCTTTAAAGCTACTGACAAAAACAATGGTGATTGACAGGAGGTGAATATGGGGCCTTACCAGCTGGCCCCTGGCAGTGGACACCCCAGGGGCTGGGCTAGGAGGCCTGTGGAGGTGGGGTAGCCATGAGCTGGATGAAGTGGTCTGGGTGCTGGCTGAGGGGGCCTGGGAATGGGAGGCACCCATCCATGGGGTTATGGCACATATGGGGTTTTCACAGAGAACCGCCTGCAGCCAGGCAGGTGAGCCATGGGATGGATGCACAGGACACACGCGCATAAGAAGGCTGGCCTTGCCTGCCTCACAGCTTAGATCAGAAACCTCTCAGCGTCAGGAAGGAAGGCAGGCTCCGGGAGGCCAGGGGGCCCGCAGTTTGCCCGTTGTGGGAAGCTCCTGAGAGGCAGGGCTGGCAGCAAGGTGTCCACCGAGGCAGGTGAAGTTGAGCTCTGAGCTGCTGGCCGGCCTTTCCCAGGTCCTGGCTGACTAGACCCTGAAGGAGCCCTGTTTCCCATCAGTAGGTCGAGGTTCATGCTGGGATCCACAATGGCATTGATGACTGGAGAAAGAGGCCAAGGAGTCAGACCAATTGAGAATCTGGCTATAAGCCTTTGAGGTTGCCCTTGCCTGCCCTAGGTTCAGGCCACACCTACCTTCTAACTGCTTCTGTACACGTCGAAGTTCCTTCAGGATGGAGCTGATTTCCTGGGAAGGACAGAGAGAAGGAAGGCTAGAGTAGGAACATGCAGAGCCCCAGGTCGTCCTGGTGGACTTGGATTGAGGATGTGGCTCAAACCAGCTCAGCAAAAAGCCCACTAGTTGGGAGCCAGGTCTGAGGATGCGGGGCCAGACCCAAGGATGGGGGACCAGGCCTAAGGATGGGGATCCAGGCCTGAGGATGTGGGGCCAGACCTGAGGATGGGGGTCCAGGCCTGAGGATGGGGGTCCAGGCCTGAGGATGGGGGTTCCAGGCCTGAATGGGGGGTCCAGGCCTGAGGATGCAGGGCCAGACCTGAGGATGGGGAGCCAGGCCTGAGGATGCAGGGCCAGGCCTGAATGGGGGGTCCAGGCC
>JADRCH010000341.1:1094511-1164801 GCA_019843965.1 Rhynchomys soricoides | reverse complement strand
TGAGGATGCAGGGCCAGGCCTGAGGATGGGGGGCCAGGCCTGAGGATTGGGTCTCTGTCTCTCACCTTGTTGGATGTCTTCAGGATGGGCACCTCATTCTCAGAGTTAATTCTGGCCTCTAAGTCCTCCCACGCCCGGCCTGTATTCTGGAAGAGGATCCTGGGAGGGGAGCAGGGACAAGGACAGTGACAAAGAACACAGAGCAGCTGCTTCCCCGATATTTCTCTGGTCATAGTAAAGCTGATGCCATCTCTTGCTAGAGTCACGAGAGAAACTAAAACCCAGAGCAGGAGCATGCCTAGCTATCTAATGCTCAAGGTGGGAACAACACAGATGGGGGAGCTGGGATGGAGATGAGGGCCAGAGAGAGGAAGCAAGGGGGCCCTGACCCCAGGGAGCAGTGTAGGCACACAGAGCCTGGCTACCTACATCTCAGGCTGCACACTCTGATACTACTGCTAAATGCAGCACACGTGAACTGTTGGCACTTTACCCAGGGACTACTCACTTACTTCATCTTCTCAGCAAGATGCTCTGTGTTTTCACGAATGGCATGTGACAGCTGGGACACCGGGTTTAGCATCAGATTATCAAAGATCACCTGGAAGGACCTGGGCATTAGTATGGCAGGAGCCCTTCCCTCCCCATCCCCCCCAGCTAGCTGGCTTCCATCTCAGTGCAGACACTGTCTAAGACATGCCCCAACCCGCAGCTATGCAATGTCGGAGGGGCACCGTGCCTCCTCACGGTTCCGAGGCCTTGTCTTGGCCAGAGCATCCTCTCGGCTGTCATTCATGTTCTGGTCCAAGTTGTGAGAGTTCATGGAGCCAGGTGGCACTTTTTGGAAGTTGAGGCTGGCCTCTGGAATGCGCTGTACCAGCTGCAGAGAAGAGAGCAAACGCCATTGGCTCGTCTGATGCAGAGAGCCCTTCCACTGTTTCAAAAGGACAAGTGATAAAACAGGATAAAACAGGCCTGGGCCCATCTGCTCAAGATCCCTCCCAACACCCACTCCCTTGGAAGGAAGCCGTGGAGCTTAAGGACAAGTTTCCACAGCACAAGCTCTTAGGGACTCTGTGAGGAGTATGACAGCTCTCAAACAAGAAGCACAAGGTGGGACCTCGACCCTGGAAATGAGCAGATCTGTACTTGAGAGGCCTGGAACTCACCTCTTCCCGGGCTGAGATGGTTGAGGCAGGGGTGTTGGGCATATTCCCAAGAGATGGGCTGCGAGTGGGTACTGGGGAGCCCAGTGAGTCCCCATCTCCAGCCACATCATGGATCTCCCTGGCCAGGATGGCCACATCCTTCACTAGTGTCTGGCTTAACCTGCAGCCAACAGGAAAAAACAAGTTCTGCGGGAGGTGCTCTTGGGAGAGCCCCAGCACACAGAAGGCGGTGAGGACCCACAAGCATCCTGTGCACATTGACATAGAACAGTCAGGTCCAAATCCACTGCCTGAGGCTGTGCTGGCTAATGGCCTGGGCCTGAGGTATACAGAGCCAGAGCTGGGCCTGCAGTGTACGGGGAAGGGTCTGACAGAAGGGTAGAACCCCCAGACTTTCTCCTCTTCCTGCACACCAGAGCTAGAAACCGGCTGTCAGGCCCTCCCAGAACGGATATAACTCAGTCACAGAATGTATGAGTACCACCTTGGCGATCAGAGAAATGGAGGCAGGGGAGGAATGAATGGAGACTCATAACTAACACCGGAGACTCCTGAGTTCAAAGGTGAGAACTGGGTAGTGGGACCTTGTGGCTCTTCCAATATGGCTGAGAGCTAAGTTCTGATCATACCATAGGGGAACGCACACCTGACAAAGGGTCCTGGGCTTGACCCAGTGAGGTACTTGGGCAGTCAGGAGACAGAGGACAAAGTAGGCAGCAGCAATTCCCTGAGCTTGCTGCTCTGAGGGCCTGGGTCTAACTAGGCTCCTGTGCACATGGCCAGCCCCCTCTTTAGGAAGGTCCCTGGATGGCCCACATCCTATCTCTTGCCTTGACAGTTCTTTAGGCTCATCACCACCATGGTCCACACACTTGAACCCTCAGTTCCAGACTTGGGGTACCCTATGACTGTCCTCTTGGGTCTATCTAGGACCTGTATCCTGGGCTATTGCCATCCCTGCCCCTCCCCAAGAGCTTCCTCATGGCTCCCCAACTGCGTTACCCAGGCCTCTCACCGGTTGGTCTCATGGTTCTGACACCAAGAGAGCACAGAAGCAGGCTCCCCTGGCTTTAGGTGACAGCAAACCTCTAAATGTTCCCACATCCACCTTGGCTGCCTCTCTTGGGGCCCCTTTCTATAGAGAAGCACATGGCACCAGTCTCCTGGGCCCAGGCAGGCACACCAGAGCTTGCGAAACCCACATAGGCCAAGCCTTTTCTTGTTTCTTCTTATACTAAGCTGAGACCTGGGGAGCCTTTATCCTTTTGGGTCTCACCCAAGGGCCGTACATGCTCCTGTATCCCTCGCCTGCCTCTTAGGAGGCCCCTCTTTTTCAACCTCTCTCTCTTACCCTGTCCCCTACATGACCTCATTCTACCATGGCCTCAATTTCTTTCAGTGAGATTACAGTAACTCTATCCCCACATGGGTCACTCCTGAGGGCCATCTGTTTCTGGCCACCTTCTCAAGAGCTCTCAAGATCAGCATCCTCAACAAAATTCCTGATGTCCACGCAGTTCCTAAGGGTTCTCTACAGGCCTCCCAGCGCCTGGCCACCAGGATGCTGGCCATAGCTCAGCTAGATCCATCTCCACACACCCTCTCCCAGAACACATCCCAGAGAATGGCCATGTGAGGAAGCTTATTTAGAATAAACTGTGGTCACACTAGCACCTTGAACCCAAAGTGCCCCCGCCCTCCTAGACAGACAATTACTCACCCATCCATCCACCCATCCATCCATCCAAATATCTACTTAGCAACTGAGCCATCACCTGGTGACTAATCCCTCCATCCACACACCCATTCATTCATTCATTCATTCATGCCCCTTCTTTGTTACTGTTGTTGCTGTTGATTTTGAGACAGGTTTTCTTTGTGTAGCCCTGGCTGTCCTAGAACTAACTCACTCTGTAGACCAGGATGCCCTCAAACTCACAGAAATCTGCCTGCCTCTCCCTCCCAAGTGCTGGCACACCTAATCTCATCCAACCAACCATTTATATAGCTACCACCCACCAAATAATGTCTAAACCTATTCAGAGTCAGGAGCCCAGCCCAGCCTAGTCCCTGCCCTTAGGCTGTTCTCAGCCAAGGGGAGGGATCTCTGGCCTGGCCCTGACTGGTCACTCACCTAGCAATCTCTGCGATCTCTGCTGTCTGGACGATGAAGCTGTAGGGGTCAGGCTCTTCCTCGTCATCGTCTGTGTCTCGGGGGCCCTGGGAGCGAGCCCGGGCAGAGCTGCTGCCCCTTGGGGTCTGTGTGGCTGTTGAGGCATGGGAGCGTGTGTGTTTAGGGGAGCTGTGGTGGGACCCATACTCCTCCTCGGAGGTGGACGTGTAATCCGAACCCTGCTGCCGACGCCGCGTGTCTTGAGTGAGTGGTTTGGATTCAGAAGCGAGAACAGAACAGAGAACACTCAGTGCTTCTGTAGCCTCAGGGTCCCTCAGGATGAGGGCCCTGTGCTGCAGGACAGGCACATCACAGCTGTCCCCAGAAGCCCGTAGCAGAAGCACCCCCAGCCCAAAGGATATGCAGGGCCAGGGACTGGGCACTCCTGGGGTCAGTGCCATCATCCAGGGGGCAGGGAGGGGTCAGAGTGGTAACCGGCTGTGCCCGATGAGATAAGAGCATCTCCCTGGGCACCAGGAAAGGATGCTGGGCAGATAATGAGGTAAGCCATACACAGGGACCAGCTATGGCCCCACAAAGCTGGCTCACACAGGTGGGTGAGGTCAGACCACTGTCAGCCCAAGCCAGGTTCGCACAGCCTTCATCAGACCTACATCCTTAGGTATGACTGCCTGAGTAGGATCTAAGATTCCTTGGCTCAGAGCTGTTTTGAGCCCCAATCAACACTGATAGCAGACACACTTTGGATGAGGGCTGGATGGGGCCTGCATGCTAAGCAGTGCTGGCAGGTTAGGGACAAGCAATTTCTGCCAAGAAGACATCCCCATCCAGTGATCCCAGCAGGCAGGAGGTCTATGTGAAGATGCTGGGAGGTAGAGGGGGTAAGTGGGGTCAGCTGGGGATAGCAAGGCCAAGGGGTGGGGCTGCGGCACCTTGGCTCAAACCAATCCACTCAATCCTCGGGCATATCGCAGCTCCCTTGATGAGGTAGGACAGGGGGATAGGTGGACAGGTCACCAGCCACTACAGAAATGGGCCCAGCTCTGAAAGCTGAAATAGTGTGTGCCTTCTTATTGTACACACGTAACTCAGGGGAGGGGGCAGGGGACAGGGACTTTGGGAACTTTGGGAGAGCCCTCCTCGGGTCTTCAGCTAGGCAGCGTGGGCCCCTACAGAGTCAGAAGAAGTGCTAGCCTGGGGACACCAAGAATGACAGCCAACCTTAAGGCCCAGGCATTGAGGCCCCTGGGGTGACAGGAGGCATCCTGGGAGGGTCATCTGCCACACAGGTGCCATCGGCACACCTGGCCAGTACACATGTATATGAGGGTCTACAACACATCTACCCAGGGGTTCAGCTGCTGCTGGCCATCCTGCCTACCCACCAGCCCACTAGCCGTCACCCCACACTCACTCGAAGAGTATCTGGCACTGCCTGGGCGGGCCCTGCTGAAGGGCTGGCGGGGGCCTGTGTTGGCAGCAGTAGCAGTGGCTTTCTTAGCAGCAGCACGGGCTTCAGCTATCGTGGGCTTACGGCTGGTACTGTAGAGCTCAGCACTGCGACCGGAGAAGCCAGTACGGGCAGGGGCGGTCTCAGAATCACTGGGCCCTGTGAAGGAGCCTGCCCGCTTCCGGGGCATGGCCAGGATGTCCAAGCGTGTCAGTTTCTTGGCCTGCTCAGGAGCCGCGCGATTTGCTGGTTCAGGGTTGGCTGTGGTCCCTCGTTCACCATCCACAGCCTCAGTGTCTGAGGCATCCCCCAGACGGGCCCTCCTGAGTCGGGAGGCCCTGGTGGGCCTTGGGGTGGACAGGCTGTTGGATCGAGTCAGTGCCTGCTGCACCTTCTGAGCAGTGGTGGAACTGCGGCTTTGCTCCTCCCGGGCAGCAGGGGATGGTGGGGGAGCCACCGGTTTCCGGCGAGGCCCTTGTCGACCAGCCACAGTAGCCTCAGGGGTCTCTTGGTTAGAACTGGGCAGGTGGGCAAGGCCAGTGCCTTGTTCCTCTTCAGGCCAGTCCAGGGACCCTCGAGACCCATGGCCTCGTCGCATAGCCAGGCGCCTTGATGGATCACCATGGCCCAAGTCTGCAGGTGGTGGGCGATGCTGTCTCTCAGACAGCCGCTCTCGGACACTGCCCGGGGTAGCAGCCCCCGGGTCTGGAACTGCTGGCGAAGACAGCAAGCTCTCCTTCTGTGGCCCTGGAGTCTGGGGGGTCGTTGGGCTGGGTCCATTTTTGCCACTGAGCAAGCTAATGGTGCTGGCTGTGTCCACATCTGAATCCCCAGACAGGGAGTCCTCTGGAGGCCTAGGGGTGCTGCCCCCCTCACACTCATCCGTGGACTTGGAGCGTAGTCGGGCCTCCAGGGCTGCCAGGGCTGTCTCAGTCTCCTTCAAGATCAGGTGGGTATCCTGGGTGTGGAAGTCCATGCGTGAGGCACGGGCTGCAGCCAAGTCTTGTAGGAGTGGATGGCTAGAAATGTGGGGGAGCTTGCCAGGTGCCGGGGGGCCACTGGCTGGCTCCTTAGTGAAACTTTCTTGCCGGGCGAAGGTCAGAGTCTCCTTAGGTGGGGCTGGGTTAGGCGCTGGTGATCGACTACTGCACAACTGGATCACCATCCTCCCATTGGGGCTGACGTAAAGGCTGTCCTTTGCTGAAGGGCTGGTCTGGACTACCCGTCCCAGGCCATCCATTTCCCCAGGAGCCACAAATGATTTCTTGGGAAAGGTAGCCTCCCCATTCTGATTGCCAATGAAGAAAGAGGTGGGGGCTGGCTCCCCAGGGGCCCTTGGTGAACGCCGACCCCTGACCCATGCTAGTTCCTCCTGCCGCTCTGTGCCTGGCTCTGTGCCTCGGCCGCCATCTGACCCACTGGCATCACTGAGACTATCAGGGTCCAGGTCTTCCTGGCCTATAAGGCAGTTTGCTGGCTCACTGCCCAGCTCTGGTGGCCCTGGGCCATTCCGCCTGGCAGCTTCAAGGCCTGCTGGGCTGTCAGCTCTATCACTAGGCAACTGAGGGAGCAGACGCCGAGTTCGCACAGGCAGGGGCCCCTCAGGTTCTCCGATTCTGCGCCCAGGACCATCCTCTGCAATCACAAAGCCAATGCAGTTAGAATGGCTACAGACCTGGAGGCCCTCCATGCTCAGAGCCCCAACTCTCTCTCAGTGCCCAGGCTGAGACAAACTATGTCTATGGTGAGGACCTGAGGCCACCTTGGTATGGCCCCCAACCCTTACAGCATCTTTGGGCTTACATACCTGCCAAGCCAGCATCTGAATAGCTGTCAGCCAGGCTAGCCCATCGGGAAACCCACTTCTGACCCCCAGGGGAACCTGGGATCAAGAGGCTCTGCAGAGAGAAGAGCAAGAAAATATATCCACAGCCTGGGAGGCACAAGCTCAAAACAGAAGCCAGAGGCTAGAAGAGACTCATTCATGATGCAGCTGCCTTGGACAATACCCTCTGCAAAAGCAGTCAAGAGGGCCCTGTGGTCTTCCCTAGGCCCGTGTGACTCCAATATTACAACCAACTGGTCAGCTCCATCAGCATATCAATGCTCAATCCCAGATCTGCAATGATGACCCTTTTCTACCCTGACTCTTTCCAGGGTGGCTGACAGCCTCATACCTGCTGCTCCATCTGGGGAGCCATGCCTGGTGTTTGGGAAGCAAACTCTTGCAGCAAAGCCATCTGCTGGGCCACGCCCCCATCACTGGATTCATCTTTGTCACCTCTGATGACAGGGCGGAAGGTAGCTGAGGACACCCTAGAGAGTTCAGGGGATTCAAACACCCCAAAAACCTGCCAAAAGGAGATAGTATCAAGGGTGAGAGGTACCCGGATCTCCACCCCCATACAGATATGAGCCCAATTATGCAGCTGGGCATGGTGCATGGGGTAACATCCTGACAAGGTAAAAGACAGAGCCCAGGGGCCCTCCCTCCTCTAAGTCCTTTTGCACAGCTGGACCAGACACATGACTTGACAGCAACAGGCTAACATCTGGTTCCCCAACATGACCCTTCCTGCCCCACAACCCCTGGAGGGTACCATCTGACCGTACACCACACCTGGTCGATCATCTTCCGAGCCTCCTCCACTTCTCGGTCTTGAGCCTCTGTCTCAATGGTGTAGGTGCCCGCGTCACTAAGACTGTCATCCTCCTCCTGTCTACGTGCCTTCGTCAGCTGGGGGTCTGTGGGAGGCGGTGGGGTGGTCGAGGGGGTCACAGGGCTGGCCCCTCGGGGTGTCAAAGGGGTGGGCAGCACTGGAGGCGTCTTCTCGGGGCCAGGCCTGGTGGCTGGGGAACTGTCCCGCATACACTGGGCCATGAAGTCCTGGGCCAGGCGGGAGCGGCGCCCCACACTGCCGAAGGGGCGAGCAGAGGCTCGGGGGATGGGAGAAGTGTTGCCCAGTCGCTCCTCAGTCTTTTCTCGCTTGAGTGAGCTGGCCCTCTGTGGTCCCGAGCTGCTGCCTGTGGCACGGACGGAGACACCGGGACGTTCTCTGTCAGCAGTCCCCGTGCCCCGACGCCTGTCAGCCTTGGGGTCTGCAGGTGGGGTGTGTGTAAAGGACTGTGAACGCTTCTTGCGGGGCGTGTCCTCATCGAAGAATTCAATGACAAAGGCTTGCTGGTTGTGCAGCAGCTCTTGAGGGTCCCGTTTGATCTGCCTCTGTAGCCGCGCCTGCTCCCCACTGGCCTCTGCTGGGGCTCCAGACACCGAAGCAGTCTTGGCCAAGGGGTCCTCTGAGTCGCTCTGTGTGCCGTCCTCATGCTTGTGGCCTGAGAGAACCCATATTGGTCAGCAGACAGTGAGCAGTCTTGGGGAGCCTCACTACCCCGTGTCCACTGGGAACGGATCCAAACTGACACCCATGTGGCAGGAAGTCCTGCAGCACTGGGAGGCTAGTACAGGTGGCTCAGAAGGTGACCAGAAGACACTAGACGCTGCTCCCCATCCCGCTGTCCCCCACCCAGACCAGGCAGGTGATTCCTAGCCAATTCACTGGAAAGTGAAAATCAGCCAAGCCACCTGGGCCCTCACTGACATGGTGAGTGTGGGGGACAGCAGGTGAGGCCACCTGCTCACTTAAGAACTTGCCCCAGTGCTAGTCAGCACTTACCCTTCAGAGTACGAGTGTGGACAGGAAGGTCGCTTTTGGTACTGTGGCGGTCATCCCCTGGGCCATCCCGGCGCAGCAGGCTTGGGTCATTCTGCACCAGCCAGTCGGCCACCTTGGTTTCAGCTGAGACCATCTCCACGGGTGTGGTCTCCTTGCTGGGGGGCCGCCGCTGGCGCAGGGAGAACTTGGTGATATGGTCTTTGATCTTCACTTTGCCTGGGCTGCAGTCATCAAACTCAATGGTGAAGGAGGCGTGGCTCTGCACCACAGGGGCCTTCCCACCAATACCTGCCTCCTGGTCTTTTGTGGGTACTTCCTGGGCTGGAGCCTCGGGGAGCCGTGGTGGCTGTGGGGCTTCCTTCGTGGGGATCTCGAAGTAGCTGGGCTCACGTCTGAACGAGCAGTCTGGTGGTTCGGCAGGAGCACGGCAGCTGTCTAGCTCACCATTTTGCAGTGCCCGGTCCTTAGGGCGCTCTGTGGGGAGGGGTCCTCAGGCCAAGCCCTTTAAAAGCCACCCTGCTACCCTCTAAGCTAGCACTAGCTGGAGCACTGACACTCACCTGGGTAGGGCTCCTCCTGGTGCCGGTTTTCAGATAGTGTCCCACTGTCATCCTCACCCCACCAGGAGGGTTGCCCATACAGGGGTGTGCGGTAAGTTACCGCCTCTGTAAGGGAGTTCAGAACTTAGGTTGCTATGGTCTCCAATGTGAAGATCTGGAACAGGGCCAGTCTGTGGACCAGGCCCCGCTCTTACCTCCCAGCTGGGACCTGCAGCTATTCAAGTGTCTGGCTAGTTGTTGAACACTCTGGGCTTGTTTCCACATCTGTGGGTAAAGACGACCACTAGCTCTGCCCAGGCCTCTCGTAGTGGTGATGTAGGAATGCTCATTTCAGGAGACACTGTGCTGGGACAGAGTTTTCTGCCTTATAATTATACAAGGCAACAAGAGCCCATAAACAAGGTCTGGCCTCTTCTAAGGTTCTATAAATGGCTCTGCCACAATGGGTGACCCTGGGATGAGGGCCACCACAGTCTGAGTGGCCAATGTGACAGTTAGTTGCATTTGTTAGGGTCTATGTCTAGAAGTTGACATTCTATCTCCCATGAATCTAGGTTTTCAGGTCCGATTTGGGCAAAAGCAGAGTCCAGTGCCCCAGGGCAGGGCATTGGTGATGAGCTACAGTCTTGTCCCCCATAAGCCCTTTCATTTCTGCTGGGTCCAATGGCCATCAGAATCTTGGTTACTGGCCCAGGCGCTCACACCAGCAGGCAGCAAGAAGGTCTGAAGGCTGGACTACCTATCAGTCAACAAGTGACCCTGCAGAATGGAGGCTATCCCTTGGCGTTTTGCGTATGTCTCCTCGTCCCCCAGGGACTCCACTCTTTACAAAGTTGCCAGATGTTCCTTACACAAATGATGGGTCTCATCCCCCTGCGGCACACCATAGGCACCCATCTTATTCCACTATCCATGCCCTTCTCCTGTTGGCTCCCTGACCGCTGGTCCAAGGACCTCATCCTTTACCTAGTGCTGGACACAGCGGTCCTTGAAGCAGCATGTGTCTGCCATTGAGCAATGTTCTCTAAGCCTATCCGAGGTCCTCCAATGGGCTGTGCTCTGTAGGACTGCGAAACTTACATGCCCAGCTGGCTGCACCTGCTATAACCTCAGGGTCTGCTCTAGGCCACTGTCACCAGCTGTGTGTACTTGCAGCCTGGACACTGACAGGTGCTCGGAACAGGTCAGATGACTCTCTGGACACCTGCCCAGTCCCCAGCAGTCTTCACAAAGGTACACACAGGTCACTGTTCAGGGTATACCTGCATACCAGCAGTTCAAGATTCCACGTGTGCATACGTGGGCTGACCCATAGGGCACAGTAGATATTAGCCAAGACTGACTGGACCACCATGGTGACCTTCCTGATGCAGGGAGAACATCAATCTTGGTTTCCTGGAAGCACTTTCTTCCACCTAGAACTTGCCCAGTCCTCTACTGCACACCCAGGCATGACTCACATCTCCGGTCACTGTGCTATGCTATCCCCATGCCCACTCAGACCCAGACACCACTGCCTACCTCTACAGTAGCCCCCTAAATGTATAAGTCAGGCTTTGCCTTGCACTCACCTACCCATCCCAGCCCCAGGGGCCATAGATCTGCAGAATCAGGCACAGATACCTGACTTCAGGCAATTGAGACCTGCCTGTCTCTGACCTGCTGCAGACCACAAGGGCTAGCATCTAATGATCCATCAATTGTTGGCAGCCCTGTGGTCCAAGAAAAGAGGGCATGCCTGGGACAGTATATACAGATACACAAGACAAGCCAAGGGTTAAGCAGGCCCGGGCCCTAACTACTGAGCTGTGCTATGAACCGGGAGCACAAGCTGGGGTGAGGGATCCCATGGGGTACAGTAAGGGAAGATGGCAGACAGAGGAGCGGGGTAGACGGGGATGGAGATAGAAAGGCTCTGCATTTTTGCCATCCCCTACCCATCCTGGTCCCAACACCCGTGGCCTACCTGCTCCATGTCTTCGGTCCCCTTTCTCTGGCCTGGGCTGTGAGGACTCGCAGTAGGGGGTGTGATCTGGCAGCACATCACCCCTCTTGGGTGCAGAGACCTTGACGCTCACCTGCAGCTGGCTGGTGTACTTCTCATGCTGTGGACAAGTACACAAGGTAAGGGGTGCTGTGCCAGCCTCAAAAAACCCTCCAGGCAGTCCTGTCTCTCCTCTACAAACAAGTCTGAGACTAGTCCATCTGGCGAGGCAGCTGAGGGTCTAGGCCCTGTGGAGCATGCTCTCATTCACATAGCTAGGCAGAGTGGAGTTTGCTTCTCTGGAGGGGAGGAAGCAGGCAAGGATCACAAGAACAGAGCCTAGAGACCTTCATCCTCTAGGCCCCACCTGAAACAGGCCCGAGGGAGGGAAAGCCACTCAGGGCCTAGCTACATGACATCTTACTTTACAAATTCCTTTGGAAAACTGAGTAAGGACAGACCATTCATGGTTCACACGAGAGCTCAAAGCTCCACGATCCATACAAGTAGGGGAAAGAAAACACTGGCCTGCCACAGGATCCCAACCAATGTGACCTCAGGAGTCTCAAAGACACCAAGCCAGAGGACACACTGGCGCCTCCATTTGCTCTCCACTGCCTGCCCCGCCCTTGGTGGTCTAATTAAATCCTTCCTTGTATCCTCCCCTGGGTGGCCAGGGTCCAAGAGTGTGGTCTGGCTTTCCACCCTGCTTAGCTCTCTGCAGCATCCTCTACTCCCAGGGGGTCTTGGCCTCCCGTGAGGTGGCTCACCTGTAGCCATTGCTTCCCAGCTTTTGAACTATCTTCGGAGCCACAGACTGTGTCCTACCCACTACCTGACTTGAAAGGTCCAAGGCTATAATTGTAGGCCTCAAAGCTCCAAGTGTTTCAGTAGGGCCAACCACTCAGACCTTGCCTCCCCAGCTGTCTCTACCATCTGTTCTGTACAAGCCTAAGGGTAATGACTACTTCTCACCTGCTGGACTGGGCCATCCAGCAGGACAGGCTGAGCAGCCCTGATTCATGGTACCTGCAGCCAGCAAAGGGTGGCTCAGGAGCCTGGGGAATGTGTCTGGGGGTAGGCCAAAGCAGGAGCAGAGAATGGCAGGCTATGGAGCTCAGCCCTCACAGCCTGTGGAGCCTTCTTAGCCCCTGGGCCTGCCTGACACTGACCTTGAGCGCCTCCTCGGGAACACGGTGCTGCACACGCTCCAGCACGTACATGTTGGAATGTGCCTATGAGTTAAGGAAAACGCAGAGAGCAGGAGGAGCAGGAAGGACCTGTGGCTGCAGCACTGGAGTCAACAATGGTGAGTGGGTAGACTCAAAGACTCCTGGAGGTGGGAAGACCTTCTCAGGGAGGACCAATCATGCCCCAACATATTCAAGAGCACAGAATATCCAGGCTTCAGAACTCAAGGTCAAACCAGGACTCCAGGTCCCAAGTTCCTCAGTCCTTCTGCGAGCTCAGGCTGAGCATGCAGCTAGGCAGGCTGAGGCTAGGGGCAGACACGCCCCCCCATCAGAGCCCAATCTCAGGTAACCTCTAAGCCTGAGGGCCTCCCTAATCCAATTTAAGACGGCAGAGCAACTGTGGCCTTGGTCCTGATGGAGCAAAATAGGGGGTCCCCCAGAGAAGGATATCATAGCCAAAACGGATGACATCGTTGAGCTTCAGTGTGATGTACTTCTGGTCTGGGATGCGCACATCATTCACAAATGTCTAAGGAAGAAAGGGGAGGAGAAGGGGGCCTAAGCAGGGACTTCCTGCGTTCCTGGCTCACAGTCCTCGGAGCAGACCTCTCAGGTAGCAGACCCTGCAGGGCCCAGGTGGGAAGACCTGACTGGGACTGGGGTCAGACGCCCCACAGTCCCCCACAGCCCAGTGGGTGGCAAGAGAAAAGCCTACTTGTCACAAAGCCCCCGCAGGAAGGGCTGCATTATATGAAGGGTGGATCTAAGAGGAGGGGAGTTGAGGGTGACACCAAGTCTTGGTCCCAGGTTCACATTATGTAGGCAAGACACAGTGGGGTAGCTGTGGGATACCCTCTCAGGACTGCACAGGCAGGAACAGGTCAGAGTCTGTTTTCTTATTGAAACAGGGTCCTGGGATGGACCGAGTCTGACAAAGGTAGAAAGAAGCGTGTCTAGATAGGACGGATGCACGAAGCCGTAGAGGCCAGCCCCGCCCTTCTATGCCGTATCCGGCTCCTCACCATTATAGACAGGGCCTCCTTCCTATAGTCCTAAAGAACCAAAGGACACACACTCCCTTTCCCAGGTGGGGGCGGGCACAGCTCATTGCTTTTCAGGGGGACTCATCTCCTAGCCTCGTGCCTCCCCAGCCCAATAGAGAGCCGGCCTCTCTAGCTGAAGAAGGCCTCATGTTCAGCCAGTGGGAGCTCTGGACAGGTCCCTGGAGGCATGATCATGGCTAGGGTGGATCGAGCCCAGGACACTCACCCCATTGAGACTGCCTAGGTCCTTCACCCAGTGCTCATCGTGGTCCTGGTCGTAGTTGATGACGGCATGCTGCTTGTCCACACTACGGGACTGAAGGGAACAGACATTGGTCCTCAGGTGCCAATGCCTACCATAATACCAACACCCTTGGGGCTCAAAGCTCCTGAGCCCCCTGTCCTATGACAGGGCTGTGCAAGCCACCAGGGCCACTCGATCCTATGTTGCCGCCTTGGCACCTCCTTCCACAAGCACCCTCCCCAGCACCATTTCCAGTGCAGGCACTGGCTCCTGGGTCAGCGTGGGAGGGCATGCGAACCCTCTAGTCATCTGAGACAGGCTGTCCCCTCCCAAGGGCAGGCAGAGGAGGCCAGCCACTTCCATCTGAGCCAGAGGGAAAGGCTACACCCCGGCTCAGCCCACAGGAGCACATAAACTTGTGTGGTGGCCACATACAGCTGACAGTAGGTACTTATCACTGGGTTCCCCATCCAGTTCCCACTGCCCCACCCTGGCAGTTGGCACACACCTGCTCATGCTTGAGCAAGGTACTCACTTCAACATATACGTGGTACTTCACTCCAAGTTGTTCTCACCTTTCCTGGCCACCAACCTGCCAGGACCCCTCCCAAGGATAGTCACCGAGCTTTTCACATGCCCAGGTCATAGGCAGGAACAGGGTCATGTTACTTGCTTAGGCACTGTCAGTGTGGGTCCATGTCATCCAGTTTGCAAGGTGGTGTCAGCACCTGCACCACTGCCCATTGCCTCTCCATCCCCATAGCACACGTGACCAGCACTGCAGGGAGCAGTGGCGTCTGCCTGGCCCCTCTGCTTGCCCTGAGCTCAGCCCAAGAGAGGACAACTGAATCAACCAACTCAGGGAACCCACTGAGCTCAGATGAAGCACGAGCCAGGCAGTGCCTTCCAAACAACGAGGTTCCCCTCCGGAGCACACTGCTGACAGCCTTTGGTGCAAGGCCTGCAGCTGCTCTCTCAGGGGCTCTCAAGCTGCCCACTACCACAGCCAGCCCCTCTTTCTTTAGAAACCATCATCATGCCCTTTCCCCAGAAACAACTTACCCATCTTAGGGAGCACCCCTCCAGGACCAGGCACATAGTAGAGATGGGGAGAGGGTGACCATGAGCTCTGCCCCAGCCACCTCCACTGCTACCCAACAGCTTGCCCGAGGAGACTATTTCTAGCCTATCTAGAGGAGGTATCAGGGAAAATCTTAAAGCCAGGACTGCAGCAGGGTAGGTTCCAGGTGGGCCCAGCCTCTATGTCCCAGAGTCACTGCCACCAGGGGAATAAGCACCCAGCAGCAGCCCCAAGGTGGCTGACTTTGTCCATTATGATGGGCTATAGTGGAGGTAGGTTCTGGTGGGGTGAGAGGGGGTTACGCCTCATCCTGTCAGGACCCTCAGTTCTTTCTGGAAGTGAGTGAGACACAAGGATTATATAATGGGGGTGGGGGGGCAGTGTCCAGGGGCGTGGGCATCCTTGAGCTGCCTCCTCCAGTGTAGCCCACATTTCTGCTAGGGACAAACACAGTAAGATCCAGCCTGCTCAATGTCTCCCTGTGATTTCCCCAGGCCTATTCCTGGTCTAGTTCACCTATTCCCAAAACCACAGGTCTCTGACATAGTGGGTCTTTAGCCTTGAGGATGGCCAGCTCCATCTCCAAGGCCCACCTGGGCTGGTCCAAATTTCTTCCCTATGGCTGTACCTACAAATGCCTTTCTCTGGCCGTGTGGGCATAGGAAAGGGCCAGGCCAGGTATCATTTCACTTGCTCACCAACCCTGTGCATAAGCCAGGACATCTCAGACCCTACCAGACACAAGGGCTCTTGGAGCAAGAGAGACTACCTGCTTCAGAGAAGCTCAGACTCGGGGCCTGGAGCCAGAAGGGCCAGGATAGCCCTAGGCTCTGCTGGCCTGAGATTCGTGAGACAGCAGCTTGGGCTGACCCTTCCAGGCGTGAGAACGTCTTGCCTGGGGTTTCACACACCCTGCACTGATGGCTATCTCCTCCACTCACCCTGGACACCTCAGGCACTTCAGTCATTCCTATCCTCCAGGATCTTTCCAGGAATGCCCATCCAGCACGTCCCTGACCAATCTTAGGGGTATACTCTGCTAGCCTCTGTATTCAGTAGGTTTCAGTCAACACTCATGCTCTCTCCCCACCTCAGTTTGGCAGTCTTGGTATCGTCCCAATTCTGCCCAGTCCCAAGTAACTTCCTGAGCCCCCTAGGTTTGCTACCCAGAGCTCCAAGGCCCCGGCGGACTCTCTAGACCTCCTTCTCTCGGCCAGGCCTGATGGGCTCTAGTAAGCCACACCCTCACCTAGCCTGGGTCCCAGCACTCATGATGCTGTCCACCCCCTCCCTGAACCTAGCCTCAAGTCCCTCTCAGACTACAGGAGAGCAAGGAATCAAGCTGCCTCCTTGCCAGAAATCTGTCACCAACACCTAAAGGCCAGAAGTAAAGTTTACCCAGCCACACCCACATGCTCAGGAGGTAGAAGCGGGGCCCAGTCTGGAGACAAAGCTCTGGGCCCAGTACTCAGGGCTAGACTTATCCAGGAACTGGAAAGGAACACTGTGAGGCAGAGAGTAGACAAACACAGTCACTCAAAGTGTCCAGAAAAGCACCAGACACATACTAAAGGAGAAGTTAATAACCTTAGCTTACTTAAAATGTTAAAATGATAGGTTTCTGAAATTCACGCCTGGCACCCTGTCCTGGCTGTGCTGACCCTGGCAGTGACCACACCCAGAACTCTGTGCATGCCTTCCTGCCAGCTCATCACCCGCATAACCATAGCAGAGAGGTATAGGCACCCACAGCAGCTAGCTGAGCTTGCTACGTGAACAGGGCCTCTCCTCGGCTCCTCGGCTCTGGGATGTGCGTTCTGGGTTAGGGTGTCACACACAGTCAAAGAACAGACTAGGTGGAGGCAAAAGCCAGCTTTCCATAAGCTAACAGCACATGTATGCACATATATATATATATTATTTAAAAAAAAAAAAAAAAACACCTGTAGATACCTCATGTATGCACACATGTGTATGCATGTGCTCACTTTTACATAATATATCATGTCATTCATGGGTGTTGGCTCTGTGCCAGGTCTGTTCTGGGAGTACTGAACAAACCGCCCTAAACAGCACAGACCATTGATGGCATGTAGCTATTGTTGATGGTTGTGCCCCAGAAAACAAAATGTCTCTGGCCCCTCTGCCTGTCGCCTCTGTAACATTGCCGAGGCTCTCGCCCCCGGCAGTTGCCCCTCGGTCCTCTCACAGCTGAGCCTCCAACTCCTTACAGAGGTCCTTGTCGACACCGCCCCTCTGCCCGTCCCTGCTGATGTCACCCCTAGGTCCTCCAACCCCACCCACAGTGGCATCTCCTCACACAGGGATTGGAGCAAGCTGTATTACTGAAGCTGGCCAAGAGTGCCTGCCTCCACAGAGAGGGAGCTAGGAGCTGAGGTGAACGGGAGCTGGCTCAGGGCGTCGACGGCCCTGATAAGGAGACAGAAATCAGGACCCGAAGGTGGATGTAGACTCAGACCCTGAAGAGTAAGGGATGGTGTAGGGTGGGCTTGAAGAACTCTGGGAAGGGAACCCAGGCAATGCTGGCTCCTGACAGAGATGTAGGTAGAGGGGACGGAAGATGATGACAAGCCTAGGCTACTTTGAAAGGTCCTGGGGCATCGATGGAACAGCCCTAACCCTAGGGTCAGGGCAGGTACAAATGATATATACTATAAATCCTCTGGCCACAGCAGCCAAGAGGCCAGAGAGACTAGAGAGGTTCCAGGAACAAGCCTTAGGGCTTCTTAGTAGGAGAAGCTGCATGGAGAGTGAGGGGTTTAGAACTAAGCAGAAGGATAGCAGATGCCAAGATGGTGAGAGGAAAAGGTGGCCTGAACAAGGGCCAGCTGGGCAGGGCAGGGGCAAGGCCTGCTGCAGGGGTGCTAGAAAGGGGTTCCGCTCTGCACTCCATCTATACCTGCATGACCCCCCAAGCCTCAGCTAATGTAGTATGTAAAAGAGAGACACCTCTTCCAAAATTACATCCCTCGGGGACAGAGAGGACAGAAATGTAGTGGAACCCAGACCAGGGGCTACTGGCTGTGCCTCTACCACTGATAGGCCCAGAAACTAAGAAACTGACCCCAAATCTGCTCTATGTTCTAAGACCCCTGAGTAGAAGACCTGGTGGCTCAGTGAGGCCAGGTCCTTGTAGGGAATAGGAGAGCCTGCTCTGGGTCCCCAGCACCCCAGGCCCACTCCAGCTCCTCCCAAAGGGCTGCCTGTTCCATGGAGCCATCCTGGTGACCCTGCCTGTATGTGGGCCATAGTGTGAGGGAACAACCAGCTAGCTAGGGCTACAAGGCTCGGAACACAGCCTGCAACTCCCACCTGTTCTGTAGACTTTATGCTTTCAAATAACTAAGAAGCATCCAGAGCTAGTTCACGCTTCAAAAAACCAAAGCCCATAAATAAGTAAGCTTCCTGTGTATTCTTCCACAGTCTCTGCACTCTTTCAGACAAGGCAAACAAGACCACATTGCACAGCAGAAACTGCATGGCCCTCACAGCCCTTTACAGGACAGATTTGACTTGGCTCTCTGTGCAGAGTCGTGAAGGGACAGAGGGCTGTGCAGGGAACCTAGGAGTTTCCCAGCAGCAGGAGCAGCTGGGTTGGTTTTTTTGATGTTGGTTTTTGTTGTTGTTTTGTTTAGGTGAAATTTTCCAGACATCATCTGGAGAAAAGCCAGACTCAGTCTAACTTGTGCTATGACAAAATGCCTTAGGCGTGGGATTTATAAATCATAGAAATGTTCATGGTGCTAAGGGAAGGACACCAATGATTAAGGTGCCAAAGACAGGCAATCTCAAAGTCAGCACCTTCTGGCTGGGTCCCCACTTGGCATAAGGAGCGGGCAAGTTGCTTCAGACATCTTTTATAAAGACCCTGCCTTGGTGAGTTTTTGTTAACTTGACACAAGTTGGAGTCAAAATGGGAAGAGGGGTCTCAACTGAGAAAATGAATCCATCAGATTCCCTGCATACAAGCCTGCCACATTTTCTTGATTGCTAATTGACAGGGGATGACCCAGCCCACTGTGGGTAACCCCACCCTTGAACAGGTGGTCCTGAATAGTAAAGAAAGCAGGCTGAGCAAGCCATGAAGAGCAAGCCAGTAAGCAGTATTGCTCTATGGCCTCTGCATCAGCTCCTGCTTCTGGGTTCTTCCTCTCATGACAGATTAGTAAAGTGACATAACCCCTGTCCTCCCCAGGTTGTCTTCAGTCATGGCTTTTATCACGACAATAGAAACATAAGACACCCTTTACGCAAGGACCTTCATGTCCCCACCTCTTAATATCATCCCATGAGGGCCCAGGTCCAGCATGTAACCTTTGAGGGGCATGAACTCTCAGAAAGTGGCACAAGTGCTGGGTCGTGCTAGCCTCGGATGGGTCCATCAAGGCTTGCTGTCCAGCTGTCTGTGCTCAGCTCAGGCTCAGCACACTCCCTGGGAGTGTGCAATGCGGCCATACTGTACACGGGAGATTAAATAAGTACAAAGAAGACCCATTTGGGGGCACTAGGCTGCTGCTCTGTGCCTTAGCAGACCCCTTAGCTGGACCAGATGGGTCCACGAGGACACTCATGTCCTTCTCAGAGTCCCATGATGGGACATGGAGCCCAGAGATTCGAGGCTAGGATTCTATGCTCTATGCTGAGGTGGACGCAGCTCAGGATTGCAGGGAGCCCAACTCATTTGTACCCCCAGCCCAGGATGGACCCTGTAGGTCAGCACCCCAACTCCACCCTTTGTTTCCAAGCCAGAAAGACATAAACCCCAAGAAACCCAACACAGGCCCTGAAACCCAGGTGGCCCAGCCACATCACCCTTTCTAGCCCAGGAAGAGGACACATCCTGTCAGGGCACATGAAAAAGTCACCAGCACAATCCAGTATCTGGACACATTTGGGAGCAAGACCTCCAGGACAGCCCTCAGGCAACCCCTGTGGCAAAGCAATAAGGACACAAATGAACCACTTTCCAGTGCGGTCCAAGATGCTCCTCAGCTCCATCTGCACGGGGTACCTTCTTCCTTCCTGGACCCCTGGCACTTTCTTGTCAGAAATAGGTCTGACATGAAGGAGCAAAAGCCCAGGCCCATGAGCACCCTACCCCTGCTCACCTGTGGGTCTGGGGCCCAAGTAAAGAGGGATCGCTTTCTGGCTTTGAGGTCCCTGACCACCTGCCCAAATGTAAGAAGTCCCCACTCACCTGCAACATGAGTTCACATTCATCACGTCCCACGAAGATGAGTTCACGCGGGAGCCGGTGGCGGGTGCCACTGCTGCTCACCAGGAACCAAGATGTGACGCTCATCTTGGCACTGAGGAGGCCTGCCTGGCCCTGTGGGGAGAGGGTCAACACTGGAGCTCCCCAGCCTGGATTCCAGTCCCCTGGATATGCACAAGGCCAGCACAGACCTGCCCCTTTAAAGACCTTTGTGCCCCAGGCCCTACATCCCTTTTCTCTCTAGGTGACTCTGGCCATGCTACCCAAGTGCAGACCCACATGTCCACGTGAACTACGAGAACCAGTTCCCAGGTAGTACCCAGCATGGCTCTAGGACATATACCTTTACTAGAGGGTCTGCTTCCCACAGCAGGCTACTCTGCAAATCCTGGGGCAAGAAAGAAGTCTTCAGAGCACAGTATCTGACTCCATCCCTATAGAGCCCAGTACAATATAAAAATCCAAGCCTTGTTCAAACACAGGAATTAGCTTCAAGAGCAGAGCATGAACCCACGCTTGGGCCAGGACAGTGGCTCTGTGCAGGCAAACTGTCCAAGGGGGCAGTCTAGAGCTCCTGAGTCCTAGTGACTCACAATCTAGATATACTGTGAAGAACAACTACAGTGCCTGAGGTGTGGCACTTACTAGGTTGGTGCCACCTGGATTTGAACCCTCGTACTATAAAACCACACACACACACACACACAAAGAGAAAGTCAGGAGAAAGCAATAGAAGGAATGACTAAGAGTCAAGTGGAAGACTCCTCACAGGTAAGAAAGGCAGCAATGTGGGACAGAGGGGGCAGAGGTGAAGGCAGGACCACAGTGTGCAGGAACTGGAAATTGGATAAGCAGCAGAGGAATACAGAAAGACTCTGGGCCCCCACAGGGCTGGTCAGGTGGAAGCCATCACTGATGCAGGAACAGCCACACAAGGCCTTCCCTCATCTCTCTGGAAGTGTGAACACACACAACACACACTGGAGAGGTCGAAGTAGTGATCTTAGGGCCCAAGCCCTGTCCTGCCATGCCCAGGAGCCATGCCTAGAGGCATCAACACTGGGCTGCTCACCCAGGTCTCAGGTCCCTTCAGAGTAAGCAGCAGGCAAGAACACAGGGCTCTGCCCATCTGTGAAGGCCCACAGCACTCTATCAGAAAGCAGGAGGAAGATGGAGGAAAGAAACCTGCCTCAATAGAAAACAGCTCCAGGTGGTCTGGAACATACCCTCTCCCTACCCCACGCTGGGGTCCCCTTTCCTTAGGGCCCAGCTTGAAAGGCAAGAGCTAAAGGGGTAAGATTTCAATGCCCTTGCAGCCTCCAAGACACAGACCCCGCTGGGTATCCATAGCCCCAACTCCCAGAAAGACACAATCCTACTGGCAAATGTGTCAGGGCTGTTGAGGGAGCCCCCAGACCTCAGACCCAGGACGTCACTGGGCCTCCCAGCCCCACCCAGCCTGGATGTCTCCCACTCTGACATCACCTGTCATCTCACTATGGACAGCAGGCACTGGGACACCCTCAGAGGAGAGGGAGGCCAAACCCCAGAGCCTGGTCATGGAGTGACCACTGTCACTGCCAGTCCAACTTAGAAAGGCTTCGGAGCCAGGGCTTGCTGGAGGAGGTTTGGGGCTGGGCTGGCCCAGCCATCGTTGCTAGGAGGGAGAATAATAAACACCCCAAACTTGTCCCCTTAGCCGCGCCATGAAGAAGAGCCACCACCCGAAGGTGAAGGAGGAGGTGGCGATGCGGATGCTGAGAGGCAGTAGGAGGCAGGGAGCAGCCCAGTGGCTGAAAGGAGAAGACAGAAGGCGGTCCCCTCCCGGCCGCGGACAAGCCCAGAGGAGGCAGAGAAAGCAGGGAGACGGTGGCGGCTAAAGGGAAAGAAGAGAAGGAAGACGGAGGGAGGGACCGCAGAAGGAGGGGGGACCGGGCACCCGGGAGGAGGCCGGGAGGCGGGCAGGCGCGCCGGGCCCAGAGGGGGAGGGAGCGGCGTTGTCTCCTGAATCAGCGCTAGCCCTGCTCGGGCGGGGACCCGGCGCCGAAGTCTACCAGCTCGGCAGGCCGCGTAGACATGCGCGGGGCCAGGCCTTGTCGCCGGTGCCAGACGGCCCCTCCCGGGAGCGCGCAGTCATCGGTAGCATCGGCAGGCACTGGCCGGGCCAGGTGTGCCGGGCGCCCTCGCCCAGCGCCTTTGTCCAGGCCCGCCCGCCCCGGTGTGGCCCGGAGGCACGCAGGTGCCCTGCTGGAGGCCCGGCCGCCGTGAGCGCACGGATGGCGCAGCCCCTCCTGCGTCCTACCTGTGCTCCCGCCAGGCCCGCGGCTCGCCCGCCAGGACGCTGCCCGGCCCAGCCCGGCCCTCCGCCCGCCCGGCCGAGCGCTGGGCGGGGCCGCCGCCTAGGACATGCCCGGCGCGGCCCGCACGCTGGCGGCAGCCCCGGCCGAACCCACGGGCAGAGCGCCGGACCGCGGCCTCGCGCGGCGGGTCCCCTGACGTCTGCGGCGGCACGCTCCGCCCCGGCGCGCCCCGCCCCCGTGTCGCCCCGCCCCCCGGAAACCAGGTTAGGGCGGGCCAGCCGCAGCAGGTGAGCTCAACTCCGCAGCGCCGCCCCTGAGGTTGCTCGCAGCCCCTCCCGTTCCGTCCACCCGACCCGGCTCACCCGCTCGAGCAGCCAGGAACCGGCGATCACCTTTGTCCCCGGCCCGGCCCGAGGCCGCGCGTCTCCCCCACCCTGTGCACCCAGACCCCCTTCTCTCTGGTGCCGGCTATCCCAGGGTTGCGAGACTGGAAGTCCCGCTGCTCAGCGTCCCGTCCCAAAGCTGAATAGTTAACACTTAACCACATTCCAGAAGCTCAGGTCCAGCCGCTTTCCCAGTCCCAACCTTTGGCCTTTCAGCCTAGTCGAGGGGTGCAGGGCGAAGGAAGTAGGATGGATCCCAGAGGCCTGTGCGTTCAGCTGGGTCTTTTCCTCCTGCGCCCTAAACTTTGCAGGACAGGCCACGGACTCGGGACAGGATGGTGGGCAAAGACACCAACTTACCTGGATGTCACAGTGGGCTGGACGGGGAGGGGCGGGGAACTCCGAAGGCGCTCCCAGTTCCTGAGGTAAGTTCTCACTGGCCGCTAGCTGGAGCCAGGTGCAACAATGGAGGTATCTGGTGTCCCTCTAGTGCCAAGGGGGAAAGGATTAGCGTGGGGCGGAGCGTCTTTGGAGAAGCGGTGGAGGGACGGTTGAGAGGGCATTCCTGCATTCCTGTTGAATGATAATAGTGAGGGCCTTGGCGGAAGTGGGGTGCAGAGTAGTACTCCAGGCCTAGGAGTGTGCGCCTTATCCTGCTGGTGGAGGAGCTTCGGGAACCCAGTCCACCCTTCCCAGGCTCCAAAGCCTTCAGCCACAGTTGCCCAGCCCTGCCCTAGAGAAGGAGGTGGAAGGGGTTCACCAAGCTCACCAAGAAGAGGCAGATAGGAAAAGCTTCGTGAGAATATGCTAGGTGGTTGGGCCCTGAGCTTGTAGCACAGGCCGGAATGGGGGAGCCTGGATTGCGGTATGGACAGAGAAGGAACCTGTAGCCTCGTGACCGATTTTGGATGCCCTCCCAAGGACAGTGGGGCGCAGGAGGTTTGTGCCAGCTGAGACCTGATGAGATGAAGGCCTTGGAGAGAACTCTAGATGTCTTTGTGGGCGAACGGGTGTACTTTGAGAGGGAGGCCAGGACTCCAGGGAGAGGCCAGGAACTGAAAGAGATGGAGGCAGAGGGGAGATGGGAAGGGCGGACTTGTCAGGTACTGGAAGGAGGGGGGCTGGGTACTTTCCTGTCTTCCTATTCCACTTGTCCTTGCCAGGGCTGTTGGCCCCAGCCTCAGCTTCCGGATTGCCCAGGCTTCTTCCCTAGTAGACAGAGACTGTCCTGTTTCTGAGTCCCAACTCCTGACCGGGGCTTTCTCCCATTCTCTTGGCTCTGTAGACAACCCTTTCCCCAGCGGCTTCACTATCTTAGCTTAGCTACCCCTTGCTCACTCCTTAGTAATGGATATATATATATATTTGAGACTTTTACCTAGGTTGTGACTTCTTCCAAGGTGAAGGACAGGGGATGAAGGAATGGTGTCCAGGTTTCTGACTGATGTCCCTGCCAGCTATGCAGCTGTCATGGGGTTGGTATCCTTAGACATGAGGGCAGGATTGGAGTGGGATGCTGCTTCCTGGGTGGGAAGGGGCCAGGCTTTTGAGTGATGTGAGCAGTAGCATTTGGGGTCTGAAAGCAGACCTAGTGGTAGCTTCAGTCTTCATCAAGTAAGGGTGACACTTAAAGCCACTGAGTGGAGAGGCTTCCTTTAGTTCAAACGAAGAACACGCAGGCCAAGTAAGGAAACCCATCGAGTGTGGTTCCTACTGTTTCCACACAGTGACCGATACAGGAAACATAATCACAGGCTGACAGACTTGAGTAGGTCTCTTAGTTTGGTTCCTATTGGTGTGAAGAGATATCATAACCATGTCTTATAAAGGACAACTTTCATTGGGCCTGGCTTACAGCTTCAGAGTAAGTTTAGTCCTCTATTGTCATGGCAGGAAACATGGCAGCCTGCAGGCAGGCCTGGTGCTGGAGAAGGAGCTGAGAGTTCTTACGTCTTGATCCGCAGGCAGCAGAAGGAGATTGTCACACTGGCCAGACTTGAGCTTATAAAACCTCAAAGCCGGCTCCCAGAGCGACACAATTCTACCAACAAGGCTACATTCACTATGGCCAAGCGTTCAAATACGTGAATCTATGGGAGCCATACCTATTCAAACCACCATGGCAGACATGTCTAAAACACACAGATGGCCAAGAACCATATGAAGAAAATGACCAACACCACTGATCAGAAGTATAAATCAGAACCACAGTGAGAGACTACCTCATACCACTCAAGATGGCTCCCACACAAACAGAGCTATCACAGAGGAAGATGTAGAGAACTGGGGACCTTTGTGTGTAAGATGGCTCCGTTACTACAGAAATGACAGAAAATTTAAGATTTGCATGTGCTCCTGCAATCCCTCTTCTGCGTAGTCACCTAAAAGAACTGGAAGTACAGAAGTTCAGACATGAACAGATACACACACACACACACACACACACACACACTTGTCACCACAGACTCGGGGCTTTTGAAAGGCTCAGAAACAATAGAAGTAGGAAGTGTGTAGAGAAATGGCCAGGCTTCAGCAAGGCCTTGGCTATTGAGTGGAAAGGAGACAGCACAGATCAAGCTGCTCTGGCACCTAAAAGAGGGGTCTGTCCTTGCTTGTTTGTTGGGGCAGATTAGCAGCTGTCATATTTTGCCTGAAAACTCCAGGCCCTCAGGAGTATTGGGTGGGGTGGTGGAGGAGGGGCGTGTTACCAGAGGACTGTAGCTGCTAACATTGTTGCAAGTGCGAAGAGGAGATCCCTCAAGACCAATGTGCCTCCTTGCAGAGCAAACAGAGATTAAGGTTAAAGCAACAAAGGAGACTCCAAATCTTTTCATCTACTCCCAGCTGCCCATTACACATATACAGACCCAAGAGTCGGTGTCTTCGGGAGCAGCCTTCTGGTCCCTGGAAAGTAAGCCAGGGAACCATTATCACAGCTCACAGTCTGGGCTATTACTACTGCAGTTACTGGAACCAATCACATACTGCCCAGCCCTGTGACTCCCAAACTTAGTGACTTTTAAGCCAGCAAGTGAAACAAATAAAGGAGTTTTGGGGGTTTTCCTCAATAGCACATTCACCTTCTGAGCGGCACGATTCACAACAGCCAAGATAGAAGCAGAGCTAATATTTACATCCAGGAAAGTGTATAGATGGTGTCCGTTATTAATCTTTTTTTTTTTTTTTTTTGGTTTTTTCAAGACAGGGTTTCTCTGTGTAGCCCTGGCTGTCCTGGAACTCACTCTGTAGACCAGGCTGGCCTTGAACTCAGAAATCCACCTGCCTCTGCCTCCCAAGTGCTGGGATTAAAGGTGTGTGCTACCACTGCCCAGCCATTATTAATCTTAAAAAAGAAATTTTGGCACATGCTACAGCATGGATGAACTTGAAAACAAAGAAACAAACACATATGCATAGCAAGTCCACTCATCTAGAGGTCCTGGAGTGGTCAGAGCCACAGAAACAGGAGGGAAAATGGGGCTTCTATGCTCTGGCAGAAAAAAAAAGTTCTGGAGATAGCTACACAGCATGTGGATGCTGATGCCTCTGACCTACGTGCTTGAAATGGCTCAATGAGGTTTTTTTGCTTTTTTTTTTTTTTAAAGATATATTTATTTTATGTCTATGAGTACACTGTAGCTGTTTTCAGACACACCAGAAGAGGGCATCAGATCCCATTACAGATGGTTGTGAGCCACTATGTGGTTGGTGGGAATTGAACTCAGGACCTCTGGAAAAGCAGTCAGTGCTCTTAACCGCTGAGCCATCTCTCCAGCCCTGGCTCAATGTTTTTATTGCTGTAACAAGATACCTGATACAATCTATTTCAGGGAGGAGAAATGCATTCTCTTTTATAGTTTCCGAGGCTCCAGTCCATCCTGGCAGGGAGACTGTGACAGAGCAGAGCAGGGTATGGCCTGGCCCTGAAGTATGGAGGAGCCAGGTAGACGGAAAATATCTGCCTGTGCTCAGTGACTTCTCCTTTCCTAGCCTATGGAAAGTGACCTCACATCGGGGGCAAGTTGTCTCCATTTACCTAATCCTTGGTGGAAGTGCCCTCACAGATACTCCCATGATGCACCTTACCAAATCTCTCTCCTTTGTGTGCAAGCATGTGTATGGAGGCCTCCAGGGAACTTCAGGTGTCATCCTCAGGAACAGCATCTACCTTATCTGATACAAATGTCTGTCATTGGCCTGGAGCTCACCAAGTCATCTGGCTGACCAGTAGGTCCCAGGAATGCTACTGTCTCCATCTCCCCAGTGCTGGGATTACAAATGTATGCTGTTCCTGGGCGTGCTGGCACACACCTTTAATCCCAGTACTCAGGAGGCAGAGGCAGGTTCAAGGCCAGCCTGGTTTACCTAGTAAGTCCCAGGTCAGCCAGAATTGCATAGTGAGATACTGTCTCAAAGAAACAACGGGAAAATGTGTGTGCCTGGTATTTTTATGTGAGTTCAGCTTGGGTCCTCACACTTTGTAATTCAAGCACTTTACCAACAAAGCTATCTCCCCAAACCCAAGCTCTCTTTAAAAAATTATTATTTTTGTAACAGTTTATGTATTTGCCCCCATGTATATGTGGTGCCAGCAGGGGCCAGAAGGGGGCATGAGATTCCCCAGAACTGGAGTTGCAGACAGTTGTAAGTGGCCACAGACCTGCTGGGAATTGTGTCCCCTTAACTTCGGAGCCACCTCTGCAGCCATGAACGCTCTTCTTTTTAATGCTCTTCTTCTCCTTCCAGCAGCCCCAGTTTCACACGCACCTCTTTTCTCTGCAAAGTCAACTTTTTCTAAGCCATTCCTCACTGTGTTTTATTCTGGATTCTCAAAACTTGGCTGCAAGCAGTTTTGTAGCACAACCTGAATTCTGGACTATCCTGAATCTTCCTTCAGCAGTGTGTCTCCTTTAAAGTCTCATCCTGTCTGCATGTCCCTATAACGTGACACATGTGGTCTCTACTCCAATTCCCAAGGCTTCATTTCCATGTGAAATGTCTTCATCCACCGTTTTATCAGTAGTCTGCTCTCTCGAGCTCCTATCGAAGTTACCCATGGGGTTTTGCTCATCACATTCCAGGCCTTCTTTAGCCTGCTGTGTTTGCCAGGGTCCTCGATAGAAACAGAACTGATAATGCAAATATGTATTCCAAAGGGAGTTTATTATTACCAGCTTACTCAGCACAGTCTGGGTAATCCAGCAATGGCACCAGCGTACTGGAGAAGCTGAGAGCCCAGTATCTGCTCACATAGGACTGGATATCTCAGAGTCCCGGCAGTGGAGGCCTGGGGCATTCTTGGAGAGCTGCTGATCTTCAATCCATGTTGAGTACCTGAAAGAGCTGGATTCTGATGGGAGCAGCAATGGTAGACACACTCACCAGCAAGAAGAAAAGCCAGGCAGATTTCCCCTGGTGCCTCATTACATCTGGGCTGCTGTCAGAAGGTGCCAGCTACTCTACGGAAAGGTCATCCTGCCTTCCTCAGTCCTTCCAGGAAACATCCTCACAGACAGCCTAAGGGAGTGTCTTTTCGTTGATTCCAGATCCAATTAACTTGACAAGATTAACCATCACACCCGCACCCCTAAACTTTCCCCAAGTTCTTCCAAAGGCTCTTCACCACATGGTCATGTAGTCATAGTAATGACTCCAGTTCTTGACTGTAACCCCACTTCTGGTACCAATTCTGTGTTAGACTTTGATGCTGTGACACAAGGCCTTGAAGAAAGAGGGAGGAAGCGTTTGTTTCAGCCTGTGGTGGTGGAGGGTGTGGCAGAGCAGGTAGCTGTGCTCATGGAGACCTCCTCATCCTCTTGGAGCCATGACCTCAGCCTTGTCACATCCACAGCACCCCTCTCCCCTTAGCAACTCCTCTCCCGAAAGTCTCATACACACCAGGGCTACCGCGGTTTATAGGAGGAAGAGGAGGAGGAGGAGGAGGAACAGGCATAGACCTCTGAAAAAGATGGTAGTGGCAGGTGGGGGTAGGAGAGCATCTCCAGCCTTGCTAGGGCTGTGGAATCTATCATAAGATTACCTGGAACATTTTGTCATGGATAGTTTACCGGGTACACAGACACAGGATCTATGTGGACACTGAGTATGTGATTATTTCGGCATCCTGAATGTGGGCCAGCAAGATGGCTCATAAGGTAAAAGCTCTTGTCTCCAAGACTAAATTTAATTAAGTTACAAATGGCACCTTTTGCTTAGAGAGCTGCTGCAAAGCCAGAGGATTGAAACAGACTAGAGAAACATTGTAACTCAGGCTCCACAATGGGCTGGCTGTGGAGCAGAAAGGAGGTACTCATCAGAAACCAGCCAAACACCATGGGAGAGGAAGACTGTGAGGCTGCTGCCTCAAGATGCTCATTTTGGACTTCAGTGCATGCCTATAATCCCAAGACTTCAAGGGCAGCCTGTGCTATCCGAGAGTCTCTGCAGGTTGTTTACAATAACAAGGAGCTGCTCACAGGGCTGGAAACATGGCTAAGCAGTCAAAAGCACTTGCTTTTACAGAGGGGCAGTGTTCAGTTCCCAGCATGCAGGTAGGGGCAGATTGTAACTGGCTATAACTCCAGGGATCCAACATCCTCTTCTGGCAAGTGATGCACATACATAGGTACGTACGTACATACATATATATTAAAATTATTAAATGCTGGTAAATCTATATATTCTTAGAAGCAGCTTGACATTACTCATGCTTAGAGAGTTGCAGACTGGTGCTATCTGGAAGAATATGTCAGACTTGGGGATGGAGCACACACCTCCAACTGCTAGCAGGAGTATGAGGTGTGTAGGTAGAGAGAGCCTTCCTTGATAGAAGAGGTGAGGTGGTATTTGAGCGGGGACTGGGGGGGGGGGAATGGCTTCAGTCTGTTGCTCAGAATAGTTCCTTGTATTTTTTTTTTAGGACAGAATCAGGAAGGTAGAGGTTCCCCCAAAATGAGACAGGGTCATGGGGATGTCCAGCAGGTCATTTGGTCTTCAGGGATAAGGCACTACGGCTTCCGTGATGGACAGAGGCCTCAGATGCCGATGCCTCCGGGGAGCTGGGTGGTGGTGCCCAAGGATGAGAAGAAGAAGAAAGTGAGGTGCAGTGAGGGTCAGATGCTTCTGATCTCCCACGCAGCCCCAGCATGCTGTGGCCTGTTGAAACGGCTGAAGTGAGCAGTCTTTTGGGAACTGGGGTTGGGTCCACCCTCCAGCACTCATGTTCCATGCCTCATCTTGAACCCCAGACTCTCCGGGCTCTGGGACTGTGGGACTCACAGAATCCTTTTGATTTAGACTTGTTTTCAGTTGCTAATTGCACAAAAACTAAATGCTGCCAAACTTGCAGCCGCCAGCTGGACCCAAAGAACCAGTGTATTTACTCCTGAGCTGGAGGAGAGCCAGAGCCAATAGTGTTGAGCACAAAGCACAGAGTGTATCCACAGATCTCCTACCCCCCCCCCTCCCGCTCCCTGAGTCTCAGAAGCCCATACATCAGGGTTCTCTGCTCCCACAACTCCATCGTCTCCTCTATTTCACCCCACTGTCCTCTTTGCATCCTTGGGCACCACAACCCAGCTCCCATCGACACCTCAGGCCTCAAGCTCCAGGCACCAAGTGAAGACCCTGTTGTCCCTCCATTGTTGCACAGTATTCACTCCTACTGTTGCTCTGAAGTCACACCTTCACTGCACCCTGCATTCCCACCTCACCCACCCCTGCATGCCCACCTCACTCACCCCTGCACTCCCACCTCACTCACCCCTGCACTCCCACCTCACTGCCCCCTGCACTCCTACCTCACTCACCCCTGCATTCCCACCTCACTCACCCCTGCATTCCACCTCACTGCTGATTCTCACCCCCATTACTCCAGCAGCCACACAGCTCCTGTTCCCTGTATTCACACCTCCACTGCCTCCTATATTTCTGCCTCTAGGGTCCCTACATATTCTGTGATCTGGGCTCTGGATGCCTATTCTTCTGCATCATGGCACTTTGTAGGATGATACGAGCTAGGAAAAGTCATATGTTGGATAGCCCTGTGGTCCTCCTGGAGCCTAAGGGTGGTTCATGGAACCCATGTCCACCAATCCTGTCTTACTCCTCCTAAGACACTCTCCATCACGTGTGTGTGTGTGTGTGTGTGTGTATGCATGTGTATATATATGTATACACACACACACACAGGTACACACACAGGTATACACACTCACAGAACACTGCAGTTCCCTTGGTGGGCAAGGCACAGAGATGGACAACAGGAGAGCGCTTGCTACAGGAAACTCCATGCTCTCCAGCATGGCTGTCGCTGATGCCACCTGCCCCTAAGCTCTCTTGTTTCTTCCCCATGGCTAGGTCTTTCCATCATCAGGGAGTAGGTCCTCAGCTGGCACAGAGGCTTGTTCAGTTTGAGAATGAGGCGCTGCCATTGCATGGCTGAGGTGTGACTTTGGGAATGCCATTCCCCAGAGACCGTACTGAAGAAGACACTTTCTTCCTTGTGTTGCTTCCTTTTCCAGGCAAGCCATGATGCTCAGAGCCACGGCAGCCATCTCGTGATGACAGAAGACCTGGAGCAGAGCAGAGAGGCAGATCTTGGTTGAAGTTTGTGGTGCAAATAACTCCTTATTTTACTAAGTGAAGACAGCAGAGGAAGCCCTGTGTGGTTCACACTGCTCTGTGTCAGAGTCTGACAACGTTAACAAAGTATGTTTGGCTCAGCTTTCTCCAAACTATGCTCCTTAGAAGACTGGAGATCAGTGTTTCCTTTTAATAAAAGTCTGTTCTAATATTTTATCTAACATTTTAAATTTCATCTAATTTATTTATTTTATCTAATATTTTAAAATAAGAGAGTACCACTCCTGCCTTAACGTCTGCTCCTTGCAGTCACAACTCCTGCCCGTGAAGTCAGTGGTCTCTTCTCTAGAGTGGCAGATTTGAGGGGAGGATATTTGACCCAGTAGTAACCATACCATCCCTCCTGGATATTACAACGATAAAATATCCAAGGCAGGCTGCTTTGTGAAGAGAGGATGTTTATCTGCTGGGCTCACGGTTTTGAAAGTCAAATCTCTAGCTGCATCTTGTGGTAGTTTCCTTGATGTCAAGAGTCCTTGGGCAGCACAGGGTCCCCCGTGGAAAGAGGTCAGGAGCATGCATGTACATATTCTGGTCCCATGCCCACTCTGGCCTCCTTCTAAAGCCACAGCATTCACTGAACACTCATCCTTCTGACCGAATGAACTTCCGTGGGCCCCATCTCTGCAGTGAGGTGAGATTTCTGCCCCCTTTCACTCATGTACCGAGATTATATGGCATCACGTGCATCCTTGGGGCATTCCACTCAGTAGACCAGCAGACCGCAAGCCAGAACATCCAGAGTGCTCCCTGGCAGATCTTTCCAGAACCTGCCACAGGGGTCATGCCATCTATCAGAGGTAGGCTCTGAGCAGGAAGGCCAGACGAGCTCTGAGATGGACTTGGATATAAAGTGAGTTTTGACCAACCCTAAAAGACTGAACTAGTAAGTAAGCGTGTGGTCACAGTAAAATTATGCCAACAAATGTGGGGGTTTGACCACACCTTCAGGATAGTTCTCAGCTGTAGACAGGAAGGATCTGGTGTGTAAGACTGTCAGCTCCCTCACCCCAAGATCTGTGTGCCTTCCATCTCCCTGTCCCCTCCTGCCCTCAGTGGCTATTCTCTTACCCTGTTTCCCACGCTCACATGCCCAACATCTTTCTGCGTCCCTGTAGCAAAGCCCCTTGACCCTTGGCTTAACCCCAGTCTGAGGGAGCCCCTCACAGTCCTGTGTGTAAGTCCAAGACTGCAGATCTGGTGTCTTGCTGTGTCTCCACATGGTGAGAGAGACAGCCAGCTTCTCTCAGCCATGTCCATAGCAATCCCTTGAGGGCTCTGCCTGCACTTTCTTGTATCTCCTAACCCCACAGCTGCCCCGGGGCAGGTTTCCAATTTAGGAGTCCGTAAAGCCAGGGGCATGGTGTTCAGACTCAGTGCCTACCCAAACTTTCAGGTGATTGCAAGAACTCCTGCTGAGCACAGATCTCTAGCTGAACCAAGTGTGCACAGTGCAGCTGGTGTGGCTCCTCTGGGGGTCCTCGAGGCTTCATCCTCTGCCCCTGGTTTGCAGTTTGGGGCTTCGTACACTTCATCAGCTAAAGAGTTTGGGGTACCCTGTCGGTCCTAGAACCTCTAAGCAAATATCAAAGCCTCTGACTGGGGGTGAGGTAGCTTATGTGTCCTTCAGGGCCCTAAGCCAAGGTGGCTGAGTGCAGAAGAAGGGCTCTGGTCTGTGGAAGAGGCTGCCCTTTGACCCCATAGCACAGGGAAGGGGACCTGTCACCCCCAAGCTGCAGCCTCTCTTTGGATTCTAGGGTGCCCTCTGCTCTGCTCTGGAGGTTTGACACTCCCAGGAGAGTTCTCTGCCAGTCTTTAGTGAGTCAACAGAGAGTTCAAGGAAAAGAGAGTTACCTATTTATGAACAGGATAAAGACGGCAAACACTGGAAGAGTGGGGACAAGCCTCTGCCCTCTCTCCATTTTACTTAAAGTATTTTATATATATGTGTGCCTGCTTGTCTGTATAATGCACCACATGTGTGCAAGTCTCCTTAGAGACCAGAAGAAGCCATCAGATCTCCAGGAGCAGGACTTACAGGAAGTTGGGAGCCAGCATGTAGGTGCTGGGAATTGAACTTGGATCCTGAGCAGCCAGTGCTCTTAACTGCTGAGCCAGCTTCCCAGCTGCTTTTTAAAACATTGCTTTTTTAGAGTAAAAGGCAAGGACCAGGGATTTTTTTAAAAATTGAAACAGTTTTTTAAAAAATGTTTTGTTTTGAGATAAGGTCTCAGTGTATACCAGTCTGGCCTTGACCTTACAGAGATCCATTTGCTTCTGCCTCCCCAATGCTGAAGCTAAAAGTATGTGCTACCATGCCCAGTTAAATATAGATACATGTATATGTATATGGTGTATATGGTGTATATAATGATGTATATGATGATGTATATGATGTATATGATGTATATGATTTATATGATGTATATGTATATGATGTATATGATGATGTATATGTATATGATGATGTATATGACGACGTATATGATGTATATGATGTATTTGTATATGTATATGATGTATATACATGTATATGATGTATATGTATATGATGTATATGATGATGTATACGATGTGTATGTATATGATGTATATGTATATGATGATGTATATGGTGATGTATATGTATATGATCTATATGATGTATGTGATGTATATGTATATGATGATGTATATGATGTATATGATGTATTTGTATATGTATATGTATATGATATGTATGTATATGATGTATATGTATATGAGGTATATGATAATGTATATGTATATGATCTATATGATCTGTATGATGTATATGGTGTATATGTATATGATGATGTATATGATGTATATGTATATGATGATGTATATGTATATGATGTATATGTATGTGTCTATCTGCATGTATATGTATATTCTCACTACATAGGCCTTCAAGTTGCTGCAATCCTCTTGCCTTTACCTCTGGAGTGCTGGGATTACATGTGTGTACTACCATATCTAGCCTAAGATACTTTTTTCTGTATGTGTATGTGGTGTGGGTACATGTGTATGCGTGTTTGAATGTGTGTGTGTGTGTGTGTGCAAGCACGTGAGCTGCCCCAGGTTTCTTCCATATATTGAGGCTGAGTCTCTCACTTGAGCCCAGAATGCTCTGATTTGGCTAGTCTAGTTATCCCTTGCTTCTAGGATCCTCAGTCTTTGTCTCCAGGGCACAGGTGGGCTGCCACACCCACTCAGCTTTTATGTAGGTGCCAGGGATCAGACGCCCAGTTCTGATGCTCCTGTGGCAAGCACTTACTTGCTGAGCCACCACTCTAGGGCCTAAGATACTCTAAAAATCATGGAGCTAGCCCCAAATCCCTAGGCTCAAGTGAGCTTCCAGTTCCAGTTTCCTTGGGGATCTAGGGCTATAGGTGTCTGACACCATGTACTGCTTAATGTTTGAGCACAGTCTGTGTGCTATTTAAAAACATATTCTAAAGAAACAGTTTGATCCAAGCAGTGGTAAAGCACGTCTTTAATCCTAGCACTCAGGAGGCTGGGGCAGGCAGATCTCTGAGTTAGAAGCAAGCCTGGTCCACAGGTGAGTTCCAGGACAGCCAGGGTTACACAGAGAAACCCTGCTCTGAAGAAGAAAGAAAGAAAGAAAGAAAGAAAGAAAGAAAGAAAGCGAGCAGTGAGCACGGGTCAGTGTGTTGGTTTGAATGAGAATGCTGCCCCCCCCCCCCCGGGCTCATATACTTGAATGTTCTGTTCCTAGTTGGTAGAATTGTCTGGGGAAGGATTAGGAGGTGTGGCTTTGTTGGAGGAGGTGTGTCACTGGGGGTGGGATTTGAGTTTCAAAAGCTGGTTCAAGGCCCAGTCTCTCCACCTCTGACGCTGAATCAGGATGTAAGCTCTTGGCTATTTCTTTAGAACCATGCCTGCTGCCATGCTTCCCTCCAAGTCTGGATGGACTCACCCTCTGAAACTGTAAGCAAGCCTCAAATTAATTGCTTTCTGTCTTAGTTAGGGTTTCTATTCTTGCACAAACATCATGACCAAAATGCAAGTTGGGGAGGAAAGGGTTTATTCAGCTTACACTTCCACATTGCTGTTCATCACCAAAGGAAGTCAGGACTGGAACTCAAGCAGGACAGGAAGCAGGAGCTGATGCAGAGGCCATGGAGGGATGTTACTTACTGGCTTGCTTCAAACTGGTACCAGCGTAGTGGGGTATTCCTATGACAACCTGACCATGTTTGGGGGAGGACTGTGGAAGGACTTTGGAACTTCGGGCTGCTCTGTGGGATGTTGTGTAGGAGCTTGGAAGATAATGTTGAGAACAGTGCAGAAGATGGAGGCCTGGCTTATGAAATTTCAGAGGGAAGATTAAAGACTTTCATCAGGGCCATTGCTAGTTTGATTTAAGATTCTGTGGTTTTGGCTAACTGGGGCTGAAGAAATCAGCTGTGATTAACAAGATACCAGAACTACTAAAGCAAAACCATTGCATTACTGGGACTATTGATGCTGGTTAGCTGGAGCTGGGAAATTGGCTGTGATTAGGAAAAGACCAGCATCATTGGGGTAAAATCTTCTGAGAAGTGTTTTCTGAGAGCACAGAGGTTGCATTCCAGGGATAGTCAGGGTTGTATCTTACACTGTGGCTGGACTTAGTAATGTGTAAGAGTCACCCAGGTGGTACGGTTTTGAAGGCATGAAGGGGTCATGAAGAGCAGCTGAGGCTTGGGCACTGTGAGAGGCTTCAGAAAGCCATTGGTGAAGGTGCAGCCTCAGTTGCAATTGATGGCCCAGGACTGAAGGGGTCATGCAAAGGAGTTGAGGCTTGGCTCCATGAAGAGAGCCTATGAGAGGCTGTTGGTAAAGCCTAGTTGCACTGGAAGACAGCAGTGTTTTGGAGATGCCAGTACTATGAGATGACCACCAAGAACAGCAGCAGCAGTGGAGTACAGGCAGCTGGAGCCTAGAAGACAAGGTGTGTGCTACAAAGGGCAGAGCTGGGGAAGTGACCCAAGCCCTTGGAGGAGCCCAGAAGATCATGAGTGGATCCCAGACATTGGACAGTTAAAGTTTGATTTTGCTTTTGATTGTGACTGTGCCCTGATATATTTTCCTTCCTGAAGGAAGTAGGTATTTTAGTGGAGTCCACAGTTAAGACACCCTGAATTTTTTTATTTTTTATTTTTTTAATTAATTTTTGTTGTTGTTGTTGTTGTTGTTGTTTTTCGAGACAGGGTTTCTCTGTGTAGCCCTGGATGTCCTGGAACTCACTCTGTAGACCAGGTTGGCCTCGAACTCAGAAATCCACCTGCCTCTGCCTCCCAAGTGCTGGGATTAAAGGCGTGCACCACCATTGCCTATCAAGACCTTGAATTTTTAAAAGACTTTGAATTTTAAGAGATTGGATGTTTAAAAGAGACTGAAATGTTAATATTGTAAGAATTTGCAAAGACTGTGGGACTTTTAAAGTTATTTAGATCTTGGGGATGAATAAGAAAGTAAGGGTTGAGGCTTAATAGTGATGTATTTGTGTGTCAAGGTGACAAGGTTCAATTGTACTGGCTAGTTTTGTATGTCAACTTGACACAAGCTGGAGTTATCACAGAGCAAGGTGCCAGTTGAGAAAATGCCTCCATGAGATCCAGGTGTAAGGCATTTTCTCAATTAGTGATCAAGGGGAGAGAGCCCCTTATGGGCGGTACCATCTGTGGGCTGGTAGTCTTGGGTTCTATAAGAAAGCCAGCTGAGCAAGCCAGGAGAAGAAGCAAGCCAGCCAGTAAGTTATATCCCTCCATGGCCTCTGCATCAGCTCCTGCTTCCTGACCTGCTTGAGTTCCAGTCTTGACTTCCTTTGGTGATGAACAGCAGCATGGAAGTGTAAGCTGAATAAACCCTTTCCTTCCCGACTTGCTTCTTGGTCATGATGTTTGTGCAGGAATCGAACCCCTGACTAAGACACCTTCTTTTATAAGTGTCCTTGGCCATGGTGTCTTTTCATAGAACAGTGACTAAGATAGTCAGCAAGATAGCTCAGTGTGTAAAGGTGCTTGGGACCAACTTCACACATGTGCCATGGCACCCCCACCCCACCCCCACAAATAAATAAATAAAATAAATAAACGCAATTTAAAAATATAAAACAATAATCTGTAGGCCCATATTCCAGCCTGTACTTACAGCTTCTGAACTCAAGACCGCATCCAGATCCCTCTCTGTTCCTTAACTCCCACCGCGGAGCTAGTCGGAGGTCAATTCCTGTGCCTCTCCTCTGACACCTTCCCTACTGTTCCCTCCCCTCCACACAGGATCATGATGCCACCCTTTCTCAGAGCCTCCTGACTGTGCCCTCCCCTCCACCCCAAGCCCCTGGCTTTTACCTGGTCGAATACCAGGTCAGCCACTCCTTTTCCTCCCTGCTCTTGCTTATTCACATTCTCTGCAGAATGTACAAAGCATCCTCCCTGAAGCAAGCCTCACTGAGTCTCAGTCCTGCTTAAAATATAAAGAGGTCCCCACCTTCTAGGTGACCCCACTCCCTGCAGATCCTTATCCGATCCCCTCCCTTTGGTTTCTTGCTGCAGAGCCGGTCTTGGCCAGTGCTGTCATACCCCTCATGTGGAGACTTATCCGAGCACCTCAGCTTCCGCAAACCCCCTCACAGGCCTCTGCCGCTGCTCTAGCTCATCTCTTTCGGAGTCCGGGGTGCTCAGGGTCTCGCGAGCCGTCAGACCAATGCAGGTCTCATTGGCGTTCGTGGTGTGGATGGGCGACATTCTCCCTAGAGCTAGGCTCCGCAGAGGAGGGGTGCGTGAGAAGTACTGGAGAGGAGAATGTAGGGAGCTAGGAAGAGCATCACCCAAAGAAAGGGAGCTGGGGGGCGCAATTGCGCCGTACCGCCGCCAGGGGTCGCGCTGGCCATGGGGACTCTCGGGCAAGGCGCAGAGCAGGGATGTGCTAGGTCTGCAGCTGGTTTTCTGTGTTGGGATCCTGACTGGACAGGACTGAGATAAATTGAGATCCCAGCCAATATCCTGGGAGCACAGCTGTACAGTGGACAAAACCTTTTCCTCGTGGTGAACCTTGACCATAGCACCTCCCCTGTTGCCGAAGTCCTGCGCGGTGGCCAAGCCCCGTTGAGAGCCCAGTGTCTTCCAGGCAGTATGAGGTCAGAAGCCTGGTGAAATCTTGCCACTTTGAGAATGTGCCCATCTTGCTGTGCTGCACCACCATCAAACCACAGACAAGATTCATGCCGGTGGCCCTTTGCTGAGAAGTCCCCTTGAGCCACACTACCCCTGTATGCTCTTGCGGTTAGCAGCTGACACAACGTTGACTTTTATTTAGGTCAGAAAAATCTGCTTGCTTCATGAGTCCCATCCAGCAGGGCCCGGGGCCTTCTGGAATTATTCAGAGTCCCCAAATGAGCTACTCCAATATACTGCAAACACGCTTGGCTGTACACCTATGATGGGTTCTTAAACACCTCTGTCCACACAGCCGTGGCTGCTCCAACCCACAGGGACAAAACCTCCTGACTCCCATCGGCTGGACAGCCTATCCCACCCAAGCCTCCTACATTTTGTGTTCCAGCAACATCCCTAGCCAGTCCCCAATCACCAGATCACCTTTTCATAAGACCACTCCCTGACATCCACCTATGAAGCCACCTTGGCAACCTTCCCTCTCTGCCTTCAGAAATGGATGGCAAGCTTGAGAAAGCCACCTGCTCTTGGTCCCCAAGGAAACCCAACAGCACCTGTTGGTTGCTTGCTTTTATTGTTTTATGTGTGTGAATGTTTGCCCACATGTATGTATATGCACGGCGTACATGTCTGGCGCTTGCGTACATGTCTGGCGCTTGCAGAGGCAGAAGAGGCAGTTCCAGGTGACTTCCAGGTGGTTGTGAATTGCCACATGGGTGCTGGGAACTGCTCTTAACCAATGAGCCACCTTCTAGTCCCAGTTATTTGCTTTTAGGTGACTACAAGTGATTCCACTGAAGGAACCTTGATCTGTCACCTGGTAAGTCTCTCAGCAGCATGTTTGGTCAACTCGGGAATAAACTGTTACTATTTTGCAAAACTCCTAGTTTCATTGATACTACACAGCATACTGTGTAGCGAGCAGGCAAAATCGGCCATTGAGTAATGCTTCTTCCTTTCCTCCCACGCACCCATTCGCACCCATTCACCCACGTCTGTCCATCCACTTGTCCATTCATCTGTCTACTCACACCTCCACACAGTACAGCCCTCCAATGCCCCCAGTGTCTGTGGTGGACACTGCTGCCCAGAAGCATCCACTGGCCAGCCTTGGGGTGCAGAAGGAGCTCCAGGAGAAAGATCTTCCGAATGGGTTTGGGGAACGGGTTGTTAACATCTGGCGGTGGCCTAAGGACCTCTCTGAAGGGGCATCAGGACACAGACGGTCACGGTGTGTGACAGTAAAGGTGCTTGTCTTTTCAGAGGTGGCAGAACATGCTGAAAGGCAGGCTTGAGAATTCAGGGGCTGCTGGGTACCCGAGCCACTGCTGTTCACTCCTCATAGTGGTGATTTTCCAATAACCTTCCTCCCACGGATCCTAGACAAGAGATTCAGGCTGGGTAAAACTGTGCAGCCATTTGCATTGTTTGACCAAGTCCCAAGGCCAAGGCCAGGGGACTTCCTGAGAAGGAATTGGGACATTAGGGGATATGCACGACACTGTGAGCTTTCAGCTCCCAGGAGCCAGTATTGCCACTTGAGTCTGAAGTACTCCCAGGGCTGGTGTTCTGAGCCTTGGCCACAGCTGGTGGTGCTTTTCATGAGGCTGTGGAACTGATGGGAGGTGAGGCCTGACCGGAGCAGCAGTTCTCAACCTTCTCAATGTTGTGAGATCCTTTAATACAGTTCCTCATGCTGTGGTGACCCTAACCGTAAAATGATTTTTGTTGCTACTTCATAACTGTAAGTTTGCTACTGCTGTGAACTGTAATATAAAAATCTAATAAGTAATGCCTGTGAAAGGGTCGTTCCCCCCACCATGCCCCCGCAACCCACAGCTTGAGAACCACTGAACTAGAGGAAGCAGGATACCGGGGGTGGAATTCTGGAATACATGTCCTGTCCTCCACTTCATAGTTCATAATGGGAACAGCCTCTTCAACTCCTCCCTCCATCACGATCTAATCTGCCCCATCATGCCTTCACTGCCACAAGCAACTGAACTCTCAAAGTCTGTGAGCCAAAGTAAAACTTTCCTCTACTAAGTAGCTTCTGTCGGATATATCAGGTCACAGCACTGCAACAGTAACTACTGTGGCCTCCGTGGCCCTAGGAAGCCATCTTGTGATGAGTCTGGCCTTCTCTTGGATTGTGGCTGTCCACACCTGCTTTCCTTGGCCCAGGGAGCCACTGCTGCCTCTCAGCCAACAACAAGAGTGTCTGAACACCTCTGATGTGCCGCTCAGGGGAGGCAAAATGCAGGGGCAACAGCTGCATGTCTGCCTTGCTCCTGGGAACCAGAGCACTGCTGGAATGTCGCTCAGGGAAGGCAGAATGCAGTCTAGGATAGGGGTCCCAATCTATGTTCTTCTGGGCAAGCAACAGCAAGATCTGGGGTGGGTGCTGCGATTCTCAAACTCCTGTGTACCCAGAGCAACTGGGAAACTCTAGGAATTGAGAAAGGTAGTTCCCATCTCCTGTGAGCCCAGGAACCTCAAGGAGTTGGGAACAGGAGTCCACAGCCCGCTCTGAGCCTGCAAAGGGGTGGAATCTGGCTTATCTCCCGGTGAGTGGCAAAAGTACGGAGGGGCTGGAAGAGAGGCCTTCTATGGGAGATCTAGGTAAGGCTCTTCATGATACAGGCCTTCCCCCAGACGATCTTTGATGAAGGAGACAGTCCTTGCTTGTCCAAACTGTTTTATTCATGGCAGATGAAAATGCATATGTCTTACTTAGAGTGAACCAGAGATTGAACACCTTTTTGCAGGAAGGGATGCCCAGGAAGGAAAGCTCATTGACTAAACACTGAGGCCTATCTAGATACCTCATTAACATGGAGAACTCTAGGTTTGTGTGTTATGTGACTAGTTATCATGGTCCTCTTAGTGAGGTGTCATGGTCAAGTGTTCCAGGGCAGGTAGTCTGACCAGGAGCCGATTCTAATGCCTACTGTTCTCAATAATGAAATTTACTGGGGCTTTTAAATCTGCTTCGACCTTACTAGCTCTTCTGTTCCACTTGCCCCACATGAGGGTCTCAGCCCCACATGAACAGAGTCTCTATGAGTAAGTGACCTGCATGAGTTTGCTGCTCTGTGCTGGTTGGAGCCTGTGAATCAGGTTCTTGAAAAGTCAGCACTTGGGAGGCAGAGGCAGGTGGATTTCTGAGTTCGAGGCCAGCCTGGTCTACAGAGTGAGTTCCAGGATAGCCAGGGCTATACAGAGAAACTCTGTCTCAAGAAACCAAAAAAAGAAAAAGAAAAAGAAAAGTCAGACTAAGAGGAGGAGATGGTGGTTGCAAGGCTGAATGTTCTTGTAAGTGCACCCCCGTGCTACTGTGTAACACCTGTGTTGCTACTTTGTGAGTTCTTCTTTCTTCCACTCATCTCCATCCCTTTTCTTCCACCCTTTCAATCCCCTAACACTACGTAGGAGAGAAAAAGAATGAAAGGGAAGGGGACGGTGTTATCATTAGATTGCTTCCTGCTGATTTGACACAGGGACACCAAATTCCTTGGGGCAGTGGGGGAAGTTTGATCAGCACCATCTGGATATCTGATTTCTCCTCCTCCTCCTCCTCCTCCTCCTCCTCCTCCTCCTCCTCCTCCCTTCCTCCTCCTCCTCCTCTCCTCCTCCTCCTCCTCCTTTGCATAAGACTACTTAATAACCAGTAACCAACAACAACCAACCAACACCCCACACTGCCTCTTGGGGCTCTAGGATTTATATACCCTCTCAAAAGTCCCCGAAACTCCAAATTCACATAATCGTAAAAACTATCTGTAGCAGGCAAAATCCCGCCCCTGCTAGAGCATGAGGCAAATCAGTCAGCTGCTGTGGACAAGCTGAATCAGCCCCATATCCCCACCCCTAGGATATGAAAATTCTTCTTATATTCTTATAATATTTCTGTGTTTTTAAAGAAAGCAAAATTCCAAAATTGTTACTACACACCCATTGGAGTGCCTGTGTAGACACGGATCAAGCCTCACCACTAAGAAATTTGTTTGGCCTGGTAGATGTAAGGAGAACCACTGTCAAGGCAGTGTGTCAAGGCACTGTTAGGCAGCACTATCCTGGGACAGGGAGTATGGGCTGCATAAGAAAGCCAGCTAGGCATGAGCCAGAGAGCGAGCGAGCCAGTAAGCAGTGTTTGTCCATGGTTTCTGCTTGAGTTCCTGCTCTGATTTCTCTCAATGGTGAGCTGTGACCTGGAAGTGTAAGCTGAGTTGATTTTATCTCAGCAACGTAAAGTAGAACACATGCAAAGCCTCTTAACTGCCATGGAGGCTGGCCTCGAGGAGAGGGGTATGATGATGAGGTCACTGCTGTCCTCTGTGGGCATCCTTCCAAGCCTCCCCCAGGACCAATGGACGACCATCCAGGTGCCTGTGGGCTGGGGGAGAACAGCCAGGTTTTCTGGGGTCGTTATGTACTAGTTATAAATTGATGCTGATCCCTGGGACTCATCATATTGCCAAGGTCACAGTGGAAGACTGTGAACATCAAGTGACAACAGGCTCAAGTCCTCTCACAGGGGTCTAGTGACTCTTGGACATGTCCTGTGGTTAAGTCTCTGAATCTGAAGTGTGTTGAAGTTAGACATATGGGGCAGTTTGGCTCTGTGATCTACATCAAGGGCCTGGGAAGGAGCCTCTAGGAAGGAAGGAAACAGATTCTCTCCACAGCCTCCAGCAGGATCAACCCCATAACCCATTGACTCTAGTCTTCTCCAGAGGAAGAGAATGAAGTGGCCATTTGTAGTGACTGGGTTTGTGGCCATTTGTTTTGGTAGCAGTAGGAAACTCATAGACACCCCTTTGCCGATGTGTGATTCTGCCTGTGATGCACAGGTGAGTGGGCCTGTGATGCACAGGTGGGCCTGGTGTGACAATAGACCATCATGGATCTAGCCAGGTTCCAACAATGGCAGCTGTTCTAGATGCTATGTATTTATTAACAAACATGGCTCACTCTGGTTTATTTGTAAACAAGGCCTGGGCTGGTCTCAAACTCAATGTCCCCCTGCCGTAGCCTCCTGGGTGCATTACATTACATTACAGGCAAGATCATATAGGTGGAGTGCATGGATATTTTTGGAGTGAACTACCTCTTGTTTAGCACCTGGTATGAAGTTACTAACCTTTGTTTTTCCCTCAGTCTCAATTAATATGGCCAATCAGAAAAAACATTCCTTCCCTCTACAGGGCATCACCCCACCCTGGTGACCTTGTCTCAGGGTCACCTCTTGCCTTCTGTCATAATGGTTTACAGAGCCTTTACTACCCTCATATCTCTGGAGTTCCCTCCTTTACTGTGACCTGATCCTGGGGAAGTGACAAGCCATGAAACTCCTTAGACAAACTGCACAAGAGTGTGAGAGACAGACAGACTTCTCAGATAGAGATGCATCTAGGCCTTCACTTACCCTTCCCACAAAGTAAAAGACAAATGGCTACAACATGTTCCCCCTTCCAAGAGAAACAATTCAGCCGGTAGTTCGTGTGTGGGTCTGGGAGGCTGCCCAGAACTAGCTCACTTCATAGCAGCATATGAAGCTTCTGGGTGCAGTAGGAACTGAGCAAGAACAGACTTTACTGTGGTTCTGGGCTGGTATCCAGGCTGTCCTGCCACAAGAGCCCTGGGACAGCAGCGGAAGAAGACACAGATTCTGGGCGTGGTCCTAAGCATAGAACCATGGGAAGATGCTAGAAGGGTAGAGAGGAGTTCTGCTCAAATGTTGTCCATTTGAATCAAGCTCTGACCGGGCCCCAAACATCAACCGCCTCTGTGGGCTCCTCGTGGCTCACAGGGTGATATTTGATCTGCGCAAACATAAAATTAAACATGCACAGCAGCATTCCTGTCATTAAAGTGAAACTGTGAGTATGAGCCAGGCCCGAGCGGGTCCGGAAGGCACAGCAGTGCAGTGGCAGATGCTCCCTCTCCTGGTGTTGATGCCTGCTGCTTACCCTCGGCTCCCTCAGTATGTGTGCAGCCTCATGGGGCACCCATTTGCTGGTTAACAAAAGAGCAAAATAAAACACTGAACTGGTCTAGACAAGCAAGGTCTGAAGGAAACTGGTGCCACCGCCCTGGTAGAGCAACTGTGTCTGGGGATGCTCGGAAACCCCGGCAGAGAGTGACTCCTGGCATGGAGGAAACATCCAGAAAGTGCTTTGGTAATTTGCTTTATCTTCCTGAAGAGGCATTTACGTGGGCTGGTAAGGTATAGCTCATATGTCGGAAGATGGTATACAGCTGGGGGACAGGGTTACAGATCCCTTGAGGTGTGCAGTAAGGACATTTATCTTTTGGGGAAATGCCACTGAAGACACCACCTGCAGAGGGGCCTCTGGGTGGACAAAAGGACACACAATGGGTGCCAGTGGCTCCTCCACAAGCTATGCAGTCTTCACACAAGATGGCCAAGGCAGCAAACATGGCACCCTGAAGGAGGCCGGTCCCCACTCTTCTACTGGCACCAAGCTCACTTTATCAATAGCAAAACTCTGTCCCCTGTGGGAGAGCACACTGGATCCCGTCCCTGACAGCCTCACAGGAGTCTTTCCACAAATGTCATTTGCAGCCAGGGGTCATTTAAGAGGCAATCAAGTGGAAGCAGCTCATGCCTTGAGCTCAGAGTCTGTGCTTAAAAGCGGGGCTGGTGTGATGGTCCAGAGTGGTGTGATGGGTCTTCAGAGGCTCCTGCAAGGACCTGCTGGGAGGCTTCATCCTAATGGTGACATGCTTTCTGCAGGAGGGACTGACAGAGGACTATAATTCCTCCTCAGAACAAGAGAAGAGATGAACTCAGACTCGGGGCCATCACAGAGGGTTCTTCCTCCCACTTCAACAGTGTGGTGCTCCTGGAAGACTGTTTTCCTGCACTGGAGCCCAGGCCTTCCTCTGCCACAGAAGTGGCAGTTGAGAAAGGCTCTTCTGCAGCAGCCAGGGAAATGACTACAGAGTCACAGCTGGAACTGGGGCTTCACGGTGTCAAGAGCCCAGGGATGCGGGGGTGTGCCTGATGTTCCTGAGTTCAGAGATGAACGCCGCACTGTGACACCCACGAAGACAGAAGCCAAGGGCTCAGAGACTGCATAAGAGGGTGTGGGCCACCCATGTAATAAGAAATGCCAACCATGTAAGTGTGGTGAAGAGCCAAGCCACAGACCACCTTGGGGAGCTGTAAAGAGATAATCTGCCCACCCATACCATTCTGATATTAAAGTCCTAGCCTTACTGCCTCAGACTGTGATTTACCTGGGAGCATGACTGCTCTTCCAGAGGTCCTGAGTTCAATTCCCAGCAACCACATGGTGGCTCACAACCATCTAAGGCCCTCTTTTGGTCTGAAGACAGCTACAGTGGTCTCATACAGAAAGTAAATAAATAAATAAATATTTAAAAAACATAGGAAAGCAAATGGGGTGTGTGGATCCTTACAGCACAGAGAGGATGCTGACGCAGGGGAGGGGGGAGGGGAGGGGAGGGGAGGGGGAGGGGAGGGGGAAGGATGCTGTGAGGATGAAGGCTGAGTTCTTCCCAGCAAAGGAGGCAAAAGTTCAAGCAAGCACAGAAGGTGGAAGAGGAGCCTGGGGCAGCCCAGGGCCACAAGGGCCCTGCTTGGACCACAGGCTCTTCTCTGCCCTGCGAGCATCCTGGCCCATGCCTTTGTAGCTGCTAGCAGGGAGCACAGGAACTGCTCTTGCCCACACCCCAGTGGCACAGTGCGCAGACTCTGTGGTTCACACGCAGGCCCAACCCACCAAGCCCTTCTATCCCCTCCCAACTGAGGGGGTGCTCCCTTCTTCTACCCCACTAGGGGTACCCAGTCCCTAGTCCTCCTGCCCTTGCTGGTGCTGCTTACCGAGCTGGTGACATGCCTTCTTTGGGCCTATCTCCTAACAATCACAATAAAGGCTATCTCAGAGGAGAGATGGTTGTTCAGGTTCGAGGACTCTGACCCTTCCGTAGGAGACCGTGGACCAAATGGAATGAGCCGTGAGAGGTGAGGTGTGCTGAGCAGGGACACTGGAAGGGCCACACTGCTGGTGGCATAGTTTCCCTGACCCACCTCTCTCTTGCGCGTCAGGCTAGGACTCATGGCTGCTGACTTATGGCCACCCACGGTGATTAGCCTTGGGGACCCGGCCCTCCTCTCAACCTCATCGTATCTATAAGTGACCTTTCTGGAAACAGCAGTGGAGCTAATTCTGTCTGGCTCCTGCTTGCTGTACCCCAAGGCTGCCGTTGAACACTTCCCCATCCCTTGAGTGCCTGCTACTCTAGGGAGCTTCCATTCTCAGGAACCCTGGTGAAGGGGTCATGGGCCCTACATGATACATCTGGTGTCACAAGTGCAGCCCGTAAGGCCTGTTTCCAATGTTTTCTATCCTGCCAGCTTTCCAGAGACTGTTTCAGAGGACACAGCCTCCACCCTAACTGCTATAGTCTTTGTCAGGAGGCCAAGGACCCCCACCCCATCACTCCCCTTCCTCAGACTGGGCAGGGAAGGTAGGCTCGTGAGGGGGTGGGATGGGGTGGTGGGGAGCACTGGGCTGTAAGAGCGAAGGCTGATCGAGGGGCCTGGACACTCTGTGGGGAACCTCACGCACTAAGCAAAATCCACTACCAACTTTCTTCTTCTGGTCACAGAAGGCTGGGCTGGGTTCTTAGATGTTCTGTTCATACCCTGGGCTTCAAACAAAAGGACATTCTGTAAACAGGAGGAGTGAAGTCCAGGCAGCCACAGGCCCCGAGGATCCTTCCTACTCCCCAGTCAACAACCCTGTAGTCCTCAGCTTATCACAGCGCCTCTGCCTCAGTTGTCACCATGTCCATCTGCTGGGCTCAGTGATGCCCTATTGGCTGGCAGAACGTGATCTCACCATGTGATGCTGAGAAGTTGGCATTGAACCAGAGAGATCTCCTTATCCATGTGGTTGATGCCATCCAATCCAGGAGATCCTGAACGGAGAGTAAAGACAGGGGGCCTCTGGGTGAGCTAAAAGATCCGTCGCCTCTGGCCCTTGGACATTATAACTCTGCTCCCAGCACTTGAGCTTCCAGACTGACTGAATCACACCAGGCCTTTTCTTTCTAGCTTGCAGATGGCAGAGTGTGGAATGAGACTCCACACTCACATGGGCCAATGTCGGTAAAATACCCCATCTCTTAGCTCCCTCTCCTGCCCACTGCTTCTGTTTGTCTGGAAGCCAGGGTGATACACACGGTGCTCTTACTTTATCTGTGTCAAGATATCCTTTTTAAAAAAAAAAATTGAAATTTAATTTTTAATTATGTATATGTCTTTCATGGGCATGTGCAAACGTGTGGGGGGCCTCAGAGGTCAGAGGTGTTGGACCCTCTGGAGCAAAGTTAAAGGCCATGAGATGTGAGTGTCAGAACCAAACTCAGATCCTCCGCAAAAGCCGCTCATAACTTGGTCAGCTCTGTGTGAAGATCACAGTTCATATTTCAGAATCAGGTCCCAAGTGTGGTGCTGGGGCTAAGACTTCCATAGAATTCTTGGAGACACAATTTAACTCACAGGAGTCAAAAATCTCAGAATTCCCTCTAGGTAAATAGAAAGTGACTTCTCAGGATTTGTGGGCTAGCTCATGGACCAGGCTAGGCTTCCACGAGCAATATCCAGGGCCCTGCCAGCACTGGGCCTGGTGATAGGTCAGCTGCCCCATCATCCCCAGACATCACCAATTACAGAGATGCATTGCCTGGTTTGACTGGGATGAGGTACAGCAGAAAAGTTCTCTCATCCACTCACTGATGTTCTGGTACCAGCCTCTTGCCAAAAAACAAGTCAGGTAGCTAGGAGGCTGTGATGGTGAATCTTCATTGTCCACTTGACTGGATTTGGAATCCCTTAGGAGACACCCTTGGAAAGGCCTGTGAGGGTCTTCCCAAAGGTGGCACCATCCCATGGGCAAGAGTCAGACTGCATAAAATGAGAAAGTGAGCGCTCAGCCAGCACTCACCTGTTTCTGCTTCCTGACTGAGGGTGCAACCCGACTAGCTGCCTCCTACACCTGCAGCGACAGCTACACCAGTGCATACTGACAGACTTGCCCTCCATGATGGGTGGCTACAGACCCTCATACCAGTGCTTACTGACAGACTTGCCCTCCATGATGGGTGGCTACAGACCCTCATACCAGTGCATACTGACAGACTTGCCCTCCATGATGGGTGGCTACAGACCCTCAAGCTGTGAGCCAAACAGAGTCCTCCTCCCTCAAGTTGATCTTGTCAGACTACTACTGTAGTCTTCCATGAGTGGGAAGTGGAACATCTCACAGACCACATCATCAAAAGATGGTTGGCAGGGGCATTCACGAATGTCTATCAACACTGTTGTCCCACTAGGGTAGTTGGTTCCAGGCACTAGATGTAGGGAAGCCCACTGGGAATTTTGTTTCCCTGACAAATGAGAATCTCCGTCAGTATCTCTTTCTTCTTCTAGGTTGACTATGATGTGATGCTTAGAGTGGTGGCAACCCGCTTGAAGCCACAGGAGAAAACCCATAGAACTGTGAAGACGCTAGCTAGTCCTGTGTTGTGACTTTTCCTACAGAGATGTGAGCACATATCTGTTGCTGTTGTTGAGTAATCCGCTCTAATCTCCCCCGTGGTGGTGGTGGCCCAAGTTCCTCGCTACTGCTCCAATGTTGTGGATTCTCTAATGAAAGACACACACACACACACACACACACACGCACTGAGCCTTATATTTAATATGCCTTAATCAATCAGCTCAATGGTTGGGCCACTCTCAAACTTCCACATTGCTAATGCCTCCCCTATGACACTCCTGAGTTATTACTTACTAAAATCTGTATTTCATCTTTGCTACTCTAGACCAAATAGAGGACACTGGGGCCACTCTTCCCGGCTCTTACATAATTGTATGCTCTCTCTTCTACAACTCTCCAGCCTGATCCTTCTGCTTCCTCCGCCATGGTGGTACTAAGTCCTCCTTTTTCCCTTGCCCAGGACAACTAAAGCCCTGCCTTTGTCTCCCTGCCCAGCCATTGGCTGCCAGGCAACTTTATTACCAATTAGAACCAACAAGGGGCAGGGACCCTCGGCCTCTTACCTGTGAGATTCTCATGTAATTATTTAGGAATCCAGTTAATACAATACAAGCAATAAACCAAATCCGCAACCCTTATCTAGTCACTCCAGACAGGACATCACCAGGCCTCAGAAACCATCCCACCTACATCCAGGTTGACCAGCCAATTCATTTTAGAGGAGTTACTTATAGGAACAAGAGTAAATTAAAGGCAGCTGAATAACCAAAACAGCCCACCAAAGCATGGGTGACCACGCACACCTCCATCCCTGGAGCTTCCTGCCCAATCTGCATGCAACTCCACCAAGAGTCTTCTCTCCCCAGAAATTACTCATTGCTTACATAACCAGGAGGAGGAGGAGGCCTTTTGAGTCTTATAATTTTATGAGTCTTGTAAGTTTCATTAGCTTAGGAGTCTCGTTCCTCCCTGTGTGTGTGCGTGTGTGTGGAGGGGTGTTTCAATTTGGAGAAAAGAGCTATACAACAGGCTGATACAGCTGAACTGCTGAGGTCCCCTCAGCCATGCCAGCCTCAAACCAATGCACTGATTCAAAACAACACTATGTGAAGCCTATTACACGCACACTCATTTGTATACCCACATGCCCCTCCATGCACCCATAGCTCGTCAGTACATCTATCCACCCACCCACCCACATGCTGAACCTTCACCTACCCAATCATTCATATCCTATAGTTGAGTGAGTGAAGCCAAATGCGTGACATGGTTAAATTTACTGCTTGCAAAGAACCAGAGAACGAAGAGGCATAGGGACTCTGGATGCAGGTGTAGAGACAAAGGAACTGATTACAGAGATGTTGGAGAGGTGTTGACTGTCAGAAGTGGTATCTGGAGATGCAATGCTTTTCAGGATCCCTCAGTCCACAACTAGCTGTCATGGAGCTCAAAAGGAACATAGCTTTTCTCCTAGACCTCATATGTTTTGGCCTTTGGGGATTGGGTCAGAATTTCCACACCAATCTTCATACTGTGGAGAAGCAGCCACACTCTTCCTGCCAAAGTCATGGTGAGGGCCATAGTAGATCGACAGCAGCCAATACGAGCGCTGTGATGGTCTGAATGAGAATGGCCCCCATAGGCTAATGTTTGAATGCTTGGTTTCCAGTTGGTAGAACTGTTTGGGAAAGCTTAGGAGGTGTGGACCCATTGGAGAAAATGTGTCACTGGGGGGCAGGGAGGTAGGGTTTGAGGTTTCAAAAGCCCATAGTATTCCGGATTAGTCTTCTGCCTCATGCTTGTGGATCAGTTGTAAGCTCTCAGCTACTGCTTCAGAGCCATACCTGCCTGCCCACTGCCATGTTTCCCACCATGATGGTCATGGACTCTATCCCAATAAACTCTTAAGTTACCATGGTCATGGTGTCTCTTCACAATAACAGAAAAGTAACTAAGACAAAGTTGAGTCCGGCTAGGCTGACTGCAGAGATCTTATTCATAGACTAGGACATGTGAAGATCCTTTCTGCTGTAAGTGGGAATTGCCATAGGCAATGCTGGAGCCAGGATCAGAACACCCGGGATGCTGCAATGAAAAGCCAAGCAAGATAAGATAGTCAGTACTCATCGTTTGAACTGAGGTTCCAGAGGAGGCATAAGACCTGCACAAAACATAAGCTGATTAAAACCATCACTATGTGGGTTTTCTGTTAACTGATTCATGGGGGATCTTTTGTTAAAGATTCCACAAGGCCAACAGATGAGTGGGCCTTCCATGATTGTGGAGAGTTGGGATGTTTTAGATCTCAAGCTGATTTATCTTGGATTATTATTTTTTAATTCCCTTACTAGCCAGTCATTGAATTAACAGACCACATAGAGTTCCATTAATTCAACAGCTAAAAATGTTACCAGCCTCTGAGATCTACAGCAGAGATGTACTCACGGTGCTGTAACCTGCCTACCTGATGATTACACCAATGTAAAAATGCCCCGACTTCCTGAATTTGTTACACTGACCACAGTATGAGGGTAACCAGATCTGTGTACTCTCGCCATGGTCACTCATAATTTAGCTCCAAAATAAGCGTACTCCCTTTGAAGTAAGAATTGTTTTACACCAACAATCTGTCTCTGATCTCCACCAAAGGCAGAATTGGCCTGTAGCTCCCTGCAGGTCCTCTGTGCCTCAGGTTCTGCTGTCACAATGGGGTCTCAGTATCCCATCGACAGGGAAGCAACCGTTAATCCAACGGATCTCCTCCCTTCCTTCCTCCCTCCGTCATTTCCACAGCTACTACCACGCATAACGAGGTGGCAGGCCCTCCTGACAGCTCTGCAGACACAAAGCTGAACAAATCCCCGCGGCCTCCGTCCTCGCGGACGCTCCAAAGCACAAGTGACCAAAGGGAAGCACGGAACGAGCAGGAACCAGCTTCTCCAGGGCTCGCGCTTCCACCCGGCGTTCCAGCGCGCCACACCGCCCGGAGGCCGCGTGACGCGGAACGCGGGAGGAGGAGTGCGCCTGCGTGAAGGGGCTGCGCGTGCGCAGCTGGTGTGCCAAAGGCCGGGAGTGTTCAGCGGCGTGAGGTGAAAGTTTGCTGCTGTCGCCACGGTGTCCTGCAGAGTGCTGCGCGGGCTCTGTCCGGCGGAAGTTGCCGGTCGGTACGCGCTTTGCAGAACGTTCTTTGGTCACAACTGGCTCTGGTGTCAGCCAAGGCTGCTCCCTCCGATCCATCCTCCTCTGATCCGTCATGAGAAACAAGGACCACCTACGTCCGAGTGCCGAAGAGGCAGGGGTGTAAGACTGCACTTCGTGGTTGATTGTTCCCCTATAAGGACCCTGCCACCTCTGGCTCCCCACAGACTCCTAAAGCTCCTCTGGTCCCACGCTCCCCTGATCCCCAAGTCTAGATTCCTAGACCCCGTTTTTCCAGACCCCAAAGCTCTAAGATCCCTGGCTGCCTGGAATCTAAGCCTTAGAGTATCTGGCCTCCAGCTTCCCAGGCCCCCAATCTGTAAGGTCCCCAAACCCCCAGTTTCTCAGTATCCCAAGCTATAAGGACTTTAGCCCCATTTTCCCAGGCCTGCAGCTTCCAAGCCCCAGAACAGGCGATGAACAGTAGAGAGGAGAGGTCCTTCTCAAGAGTAGAGGTGAAGGCTTCCAGCTCCTTTTAGACCTTTTGAGAGGACCATTTCAGAGCACCCCTAGAGGAAGGGGTGGAACTTGTCGCAAGGGGAAGAATGAGTGTTCCTAGGAAGAGTTGAGCAGGCCCAGAGAGAGCCAGTTCTGAGGCCCAGGGATGCCTATGAGATAGGAGGCTGTGTAAAGAATCAGGAGGAGCTGCTGATTGGTGGGAAGAAAACAAAGAACCTGGGAAGAGTGCAGAGAGCAGAGGCAGGTTCTGCTTCACAGGGTGACAGAGATTGCTGGTTCTGGAGTGAGTGCTGGAGCTTGGGAGAAGCCATCTTAAAGTGGAGCAGAGCCCAGAGTAGTTTTACTCCATGTTCCAGACACTGATACCAGAGGCCACCTGGAGAATGGGTTCAGAGCAGCCAAAAGAACACAAAGCAAAACGGAATGAGTACAGCCAGCCCTGCTTATAGGGTGTGGGGCAGGGAATCTGTTACAGCCACTCACATCATCCAGCCTGGCTGCAGGAGGGTGAAGAACCGGAAGAGGACCCAACACCTCCACACAGATCTGCACACAAGGGTTGTTAGATGACATGTGTATTCTAACATGTGACATTGCTCATCCCAGTGGTCACAGCTAGGGCTGCACCTTGACCACCTACCCTCTCACACCAAAGGATTAGAGTACCCAAGAAGTTCTTTAAAAACTCAATAGGAAAGTGGTTGTAAGAGCTGAGCCAAGTCGATTCAGACAAAACACAAATGATCCGGGAACCTAGAAAAAAGATGCTCACATACCAAGAGAAACGACCACAGTGGTGAACTATCATATTTAGAAATGTCCTGGTTTGTTAAATGCAGTCAGGGCTGCAGGGAAACAGAATGCCCCCTGTGCAAGCAGTTTGGCACCCCCTGAGGGAATTATAAGGTAAAGTGCTTGTCTTATAACTGTGATGGCCTGAGTTCAGTCAGAACTTAAAAAGCAGGCACAGTGACACTGTGATCTAGCATTGAGGAGATAAAGACAGGTGGATCCCTGAGTTTTGACAGCCAGCCTAGCCTACCAGGGAGCTCTAGGCTAGTGAGAGAGCCCACATCATAAACAGCAGTAAAACAAGGAGGCATAACCCCAGGGGAGCATCACCTTGAAGTGGCTGGCCTCCACACATACACAGGGACAAGGGATCCTTTGTCTGAAAAAAGGCAAGATGCGCATAGCATACCTTTGGGTGTGGCACCGAGGGAGTTCTGTATGTCTGTGCTGGTCAGTTCTGTGTCAACCTCTGGCACAGTAGAGACAACTGGCAAGAGGAAATCTTTTTTGTTTTCCCAGACAGGGTTTCTCTGTGTAGCCCTACCTGTCTTGGAACTCACTCTGTAGACCAGGCTTGCCTCAAACTCAGAAATCTGCCTACCTCTGCCTCCCAAGTGCTGGGATAAAGGTATGCACCACCACCATCTGGCAGGAAGGAGAATTCCCCCCCCCCCAACCCCCAGACTCGGTTTCTCTGTGTAGCCCTGGCTTTCCTGGAACTCACTCTGTAGACCAGGCTGGTCTCGAACTCAGAAATCCACTTGCCTCTCCCTCCTAAGTGCTGGGATTAAAGGCGTGCACCACCATCGCCCGGCATGGAAGGAGAAACTTAACTGAGAAAAATGCCTCCTGTAGGCAGGTCTGTGGGTTATTGTTTTGATCAATGATTGATGACAGCTTACTGTGAATGGTAGAATCCCTGGGTCCTGGGTGGCATAAAAAAGCAGCAGGGACAGCAAGCTGTGAGTAGCGAGCCCATCAGCACTGATCCTCTGTGGCCTCTGCATCAGCTCTTGCCTCCAAGTTTCTGCCATGTGTGGGTTTTTACATTGACTTCCTTCAGTAATGCCCTGTGCTTTGAAGCTATAAGCCAGAATGAACCATTTCCCTCCAAGTTGCTTTTTGTGGTGGTGTTTTATGACAGCAATAGAAATGCTACCACAAGGTCACAATAGGGGAAGGAAATACAAAGCAAAAACAAACAAACCAACAAAAAACAAAAAAGCTGGACAGTGGTGGCTCACGCCTTTAATCCCAGCACTCCGGAGGCAGAGGCAGGTGGATTTCTGAGTTCGAGGCCAGCCTGGTCTACAGAGTGAGTTCCAGGACAGCCAGGGCTATACAGAGAAACCCTGTCTCAAAAAACCAAAATAACAAACAAACAAAAACCCAACAAAACAAAAACAACAACAGCAAAACAATTACAGTCTTGCTGGTTATAGCAGAGAACTGGAGGTAGAATCAGGATGAGAGGAATGTTAGGTTTTCCTCCAACTCATCAAAATGTTAAAAGACACACTGGTAGCATGGTGTGGAGCTTTTCAGAGCTGACTGTCTTCCAGGTGCTAAACTCCCTGCTGTACAACCGAAATGTTAATATGTTCAGAGAAACTTTGTGTATAAACGCATGTTCATGAGCATATAATTCCAGCATATAATTTACCACATCAAGAAGGGAGGACGGCAGAGTCATTTTCACTTGGTAATTTTTTTATATTATCACAGTTCACTTTTTTTGTTTTAGATTTAATTTTATGTGTCTGAGTGTTTTGCCTGCATGTATATCTGTGCATGCAATGCCATGGAAAAAAGAGGACATCAGATTCCCTGGAGCTGGAGTTAAGACATTTATGAGCTGCCATGTGGGTGCTGGGGATCAAACCTAGCTCCTCTAGAAGAGTAGCCAGTGCTCTTAGCCACTGAGCCAGCTCGGCAGCCTGGTACTTTGGTTTCGATGGTGGTACTGTATTCTACACAATGGAAGGTTAGCAGGTCTCCTGTCAGTGGATATTTAGATCTTCTCTAGTGTTGAACAGTGTCCTAATGACCTTATGTCAAAGTCACTTTATTCTCTGCACTCTAATCCGTGGGACTGATTCTCCTGACTGCTGGAGGAAGGCATGTGTGCAGTTGTAATGTAGATCGCTGTGCTTGCATTTCCCCCAAATGATGAGTGCTGTTGTCCCAAGTATCATAAATCATATCACAAAATTCCGGACTGTGTATCTGTATGCCCCAAATCTGAGTCCCTGTCTGACTCTGATGGCGTTTACTGCTGGCCTTTGTAAAGGTGGTTAAGCTTAGATGGGTTTGTTGGTGTGAGGTTCCTGTGATGGGATTAGTATCCTTGTGAGGAGGTGAGCTAGCTTTCGGTGCCATGGGAGGTCACAGAAAGCTGCCCTTGGTAGACCTTGAATGCTACTTGTTCTTGGCTCCCCAATCTGCTTGATGCCTCACAGCAGACCAAGTAGGGCACGATGTTTTCTCTCTCCCAATCTGCAAAATGGTATCTCTGTGTTTCTAAAGTGTTTATGGGAAGTTTCAAGCTATGCAAATTTTTAAATACAGAGACTTCACATTCCCACCACTGACCTCAGCAGCCTTCTCCTGCCTTTCACTACTACACTGGAACCTGCATCACTGCACATTTTAACCAACGGATATACCCATGTGTCTTAGTCAGGGTTTCTATTCCTGCACAAACATCATGACCAAGAAGCAAGTTGGGGAGGAAAGGGTTTATTCAGCTTACTGTTTCCTGCTGTTCATTACTAATGGAAGTCAGGACTGGAACTCAAGCAGGTCAGGAAGCAGGAGCTGATGCAGAGGCCATGGAGAGATGTTTCTTACTGGCTTGCTTCTCCTGGCTTTCTCAGCTTGCTTGCTTATAGAACCCAAGACTACCAGCCCACAGATGGTACCACCCACAATGGGCCCTCCTCCCTTGATCATTAATTGAGAAAATACCTTACACCCGGATCTCATGGAGGCATTTTTCTCAACTGAAGCTCCTTTCTCTGTGATAACTCCAGCTTGTGTCAAGTTGACAAACAAAACCAGCCAGTACACCATGTAACATTCCTGTAAGACCAAAATCACGTCAGCCCAGGAGCAGCCCATAGATTCCAGCGGACACTCAGCTTCTGTCCTGAGCACCTGTTGCCCCTGTCCCCCCATCCCCCTCCACACACACACTCATGCTCAGAGGCCCCATCTGTACACAGCTCGGCTCCCTTCCCTGCTGCAGGGCCCATGCACTTCCTTATGTATAATTTTTCATGATTTTTCACTCCATGAAGTTCTGCAGTTTGTGTACCCATCTTGCCTTCTGTTGATGGCTATGCAGGTACTTTCCAGTTTTTGACAACAATGACTAGAGAGCTACTGTGCATTTGAGTGTAAATCTTTTTGAGGGTATGCATTCGTTTCTCTCTTTAACATCCACTAGAAGAATTGTTGGGTCAGATGACAAGTGATGGATTTAACTTCATTATAAATTGCCAGTCCCTGCTGGGCATGGTAGCACATGCATATAATCCCAGGAAGCCGAGGCAGGAGACTCATGAATTCAAAGCCAGCCTGGGCTGCATGCCCTTTCCAGAGTCTTGCCAGGAGGCAGTGATGGGCATCACGAAGGCTTTGCCATCCCACAGCTATTTGCCAGTGTTGTCTTTTCATCTTAGAATGTGTGGTGGCATCTCATTCTGCTAATTTGCATTTCCTGGTCGTTAGAAAATGGAATGCGCCCTCCTCCCCACCCCCAGCCTTATTAGTTATTACTGTAACTTGCTGGATCCAAGTCTGTCTCCCTAGAAGCTGAAGTGGGGTGTTGCCCTCAAAGCCTTATTTGGGGGAACTCTGGAGCATGAGCTGTACAGCAGGACAGTGTCAGATTACTGTGTACCCAGCAAGGACTTCCTCATCGAGGTGTGTGTCTCTCTTATGGCAGTTTGTGTGCTTAGTGCTGGGTGATGCACAGGATCAAAGTTGAAACAGGGTGTCACACTCGATGTTATCAGAAGGTCATCCGATAATCCGGCTTCTGTGACTCTGGGCAAGGTTATTTAGCAGTGAAAACTTAATCACATAGGTGCAGCTTGTGGCCTTTCTAGAACTGAGAGTGCCAGCAGTAAGAGGGAAGCAGAAGTCACTGCCAAGAACACTCCCAAAGAAGCCACACCAGGTAGTGTTGGCATCTATTAAACTGGTGGCTACTGACACACAGCCCTGTGGCCAGTTTCTGTGCCCAGTGCTGGCTTCCCTCAGCCCTGCCTGCCACCCTCACGTTTCGCCGGTGTTTCAAGTCATGTTTTGTCATGTATATTTTGTCCAAAATTTATCATTTTATCCAGGGGGTTATTTCAACACATTGTTCCAGCATTGCAAGCTCCTGGAAAGGACTACACTTAACATTTCTTCTGCTATATTTAGTGTGAACGAGGCAGAGTCCCTGTTGTACCCTGGACATGCTTGTCCCCTTCTGCCTGAAATGCACTCTGGAGAAAATGTTGAGGATACCTAGAGCCTCAAATTGGCCAAGTTGGGTGTCACAGGAGAGGAGCGCATGAAACCTAGAGGCAAGCTGGGGCAGGGTTGGGATGGCACCTCACATAAGGAAGGGAAGGGGGGGACGAGAGAGGTGGCAAAGGTGGTAAGATCAACAAATAAGCATCAGGCTACTGGTGCGGGGTGTGAAGGATGCTCAGACCTCACCTTCAAAAGCAGGGGCCGTTCAAGTGATGACTTCAGCCACAGGGGCTGGGAGGAAGACTGATGTGGGGTTGGGAGAAGCGAGGGATGGAGTGTTCAAAGCCAGGCCCTTCATCGGATGGATGAGGATCGGACTGTTAACCGGAGGGTGTGCAGAGAACACCAAGGACAGAGACGGGAGACAGCGCAGGCTGGACAAGCTCCCCTACCTTCCTACTCTGGCTCTTGGAGGCAGGTAGAAGCTGAAGAGGAAATCCGGTCTGTCCAGTAGGGAGGAAGGAGTGTGCCAGGCTTTGTCCATGCCCCACACACTGGTCACCTGCCCTGAGATGCAGGACGTGTGGAGCCATCAGTGGAATGGGCAGGCAGAGAGGTCAGATCTGGGGCCCCTTGGGAGGGAATAAATATCCCACCTCCCTTTAGTGCCTGATGGCCTCTGGGCACGCCTAGCACGCTGCAAAATACCAACAATTCTTACTGGGGACTAGACTGATGGAGCCAGGAAGGGCCTGGGCCGTATTCCCAGCCTCCCACACTCAGCTGAAACACCATGTGTGCAGATGGATTTATGTTCCCCTGCCCCCCAAACTCATGCGGAAGTCCTGGCCACCAAGGAAATGAGGCACCTGTTTTTGGAGACAGGCCTGTTAAAGAGGTGAGTGGGGTGGGTTCTAGTTCAGTGTGATTGTGTCCTTCTAAGGGAAGGACATGTATTCAGGATGCGCTGAGGACACAGACTACACAGAGAGGGGGCTCGGGCTAATCTACTTACTGTGCCTGCTCTAGGACTTCTAGCCTCTGGGACCACATGACATGTCTATTGTTCAGTCTCTGTCTGTTGGACTGTCATGACAACCTGGGCCAGTGAGCAGAGACAGAAACAGAATGACAGCCCAGCACCTCCATAAGTTTTCCTGTTCTGTAGGATCCTGTTCAAGAAGGTGAGTCCATGGGTCCGGAAATCCACTGGCTTATCTGAGGGGCCACTTATTACCACACCTGGAGCTGTGTGAAGAGTTGAGCCTGAGCGCCACAGCATTTGGCCTGGTGTCCTCAGTGGCTGCAGGGCATCTGGACCACCTCCCTCTGTGCAACTTAGAGCCTACAACGGCCTCTACCTCAAGCAGCTTTGTAGCCTTTGAACCCCAACTACAGCTACCTGTTACCCCAAGATTTATGCTGATACAGCAGCCCAAGGGGGAAGGAGGAGAAAGAGGCAGGGAACCAGGTGGCTTTCACAGAAGTAGACCTAGCCAAGCCATGCTCAACAGCAGTGATCTGTAGTGAGAATTATGGAATTTTGATTTCCTTAAAAAAAATACAAATATTACAAGAATATGTTTTCATTTTAATGCTAGGTGTGGGGAGATGGGGCTCTTTTGTAGCAGCTGATTATGATTTGCCTCATGCTCTAGCAGAGGCATGGTTTTGCCAGCTGTGGATAGTTTCTATGATTGTGTGGCATTTGGATTCTGGGATTTTTTTCAGAGGGTATATAGATATATAGATGCTAGAGGCCCACAGGCATTGTTGGTAGTTGTTGGTTGTCAGGTTGGGGTGGTTTGTTAGTACTCGTGCTCAAAGAAGAAACAAAAAGAAAGAAATCAGATTCAAGAATTTCTCTCTCTCTCCCCTCTATCCTTTCTCTTCTATCTAGTGATAGGAGGTGAAACCTGGGGGGTAAAGGTTGGGGGGGGGGGAAGAATCCACAGAGTAGCTAAGTCCAGCTACAGTGACACTCACATTACTGTCAACACAGGTTCTGGGACACCCAATGCTGTGGCTGGCCTGTTGTGCCCCAGATCTGGGTGCCAGTGTCTTCAGTCTGAACTGTTTTGACCTGCAGTAGCCCCTGACTGTTCACTGCTGTTCTATACAATATGCACATTCGGCCACCTTCACTCCATCCCATCCCAGTGTCGCAAGTGAAAACACTGAGGCAGAAGAGAGGTGGCAGGGTGACAGGACAGAGCCTGATGGGATAGAACCAGGAGGCCCCGTGTGGAATGGAAGTAAGTCATCATTACTGTCAAGAGGCCTCTGTCCACTGATGTACTAGGAGTGCTAGTAAGCATCGGCAGGCAGAAGCACTGGCATGCTCCACAGGAGATTCAGGGAAACTGAGGAAACATGCAGGACAGAGGAGTCAAACACGGGTACTAAAGTCCCACTTAGAATAGAGACTACTCTGTCTTCTAGCTGCCTCTCAGCTTACAGATAACTATGGCTGCTTGCCTAAAGTGAGGTCCTGCATAAAGGGGATGCTGGCTGCGGCTGCAGAGGTTGTGGGCATGACATGTCATGGAGGAGTTGAGGTGGTGAGGGTGACAGTGATGGTGAGCGTGATGATCATGATGACAGAGGTGATGTAAGCAGGGTTGTGCTGGATGATGCTGAAGATGACATGGAGGGAGGTGGTGACAGAAGTACTGGTGGCAGAGATGAAGGTGGAGCTAGAGGTGAAGGGAGAGGGAGGAGTGATGGGAATAGTGGAGGTGATGGAGGAGGTGATGGAGCTGGTGGTGGAGATGATTGTGGGCATGGGAATCATGATGAAAGTTATAGAGACCATGGAGAGGCAGATGGTGGTTCAGAGATGGTACTTGTGGTAGGCTCGTGGCTTGAGTTGTTGGAGACAATGGAGCTTGGGGCACTGACAAGCAGTAGTAGAGGTGGAGGTGACAGAGATGGACACTGGTGGAGGGGTCTTGGTCTCCCTAGAGATGAGGACAGTAGAGTTGAAGGCAGAGGAGGTGATGTATATGGAAGCAGTGTAGAGGGCGTCGAGAGGATGGGGGACACTGACTCTACCAGCTGGGCTGTCTGCAGAGATGGGACTGAGTTGGGAGTAGACCAGGGCAGAGGCACAGGGGAGCTTGGCGCCCATGCTCTCCACTCCCGTGAAGGGCAAGTGTGGAGCTATAGCTGTAGTGTGTGTGTGTCTTCCTTCCTTGAGGTTGTCTATACAACTCCCTGTACTGTTTATGAATATCAGAAAGGGGTGGAGCAAGCGGACAGCTTCCCTGAAGCCAAGGGTTAGGGAGTGGGGGAGGCATCATCTGGCCCCTGCTGCACTTGATGCTTATAGCCTCGACCTTCCCACCTCTGCTTCCTCTCACATGACATCTTACCCTATGCACCTTGCTCTGTGGTCCACTCGGAGGCTCCTGGGAAGCTGCAGTATCTAGGAAGGATTCTGGACTCCACTGCACTCCCTCCAGCTGTGTCCTGCTCTTCTGCTGAATGCTAGTCCCATGGAGGCCCCAGGCCTCTGGCCACCAGGGTCTGTGCTGCTCACTCTGCCACACAGCTGAGGCACCCAACAGTCCCAGGAGGCAGGCAAGTCCTAGACTTGTTGCCCATTGGCTGAGATTTTGGGGTACTGCCAAGACTTTGCACATGCCTCAGTTTACCATCTGGTCAACAGGTCAAGATGGATACTTGCAGGGAGGGTGCCAAGAGGCCCATGCTGTCCAGGAATAGAGCTAGAGACTTAGTGAAGCCCAGCTGGGTGGAGTCCATAGACCAGAGGGGCCCCAGGAAGCTTCTCCTCCCTGGGCTCAAGACCCCTCCACTCATCCCCATTGGTATGGCAACAGCTGCCTTCTCCTCCTCCCAGACTGGAAAACTTGGGCTGAGTCATGGGCTCAACTGGGAACATGACAGGGCCTCTTGCAGGATAGTGGCTCCCATCCAGGCTTCGTGGGAGGCAGGGTGAGTGTGGGGCAGGGGAGGGCCAGGCACCTCCTCCCAGGACTTACATCTGGAGCCAGAACTGGGAAAGCCACAGGAATTGGCCCAGGAACTGGCAGGCCTTTCCCGTACCAGCTTAGGGTGGCCAGGGCCCCTGTGACAGGCACAGTTCCCACCCTGCCCTGAACTTGGCCCAAGCAGAATGGGGCTGATATCACATGCTGAGGCCATTCTACTCCAGAGGGCCTGGTAAGTCAGGACATAAAGCCTGGAGGGCTCATGAGACATCTGCATCCCTATGCAAAGTCCAGCATAGGAAGGTGTAGGGGAACTGGCATAGGCCCCAAACCATCAGCCTAGAACCCAGCCACCCACTACAGTGGGCCAGGAGGAAGTGAGGGGAAACAAGAAAGCCTTCGGCCCAGCTGTACCCTGAAGAGCCGTGAAGGTACTGTGGGGGGGAGATAAGAGAGCAAAGTCCACACAGTTTGGGGTTTGCTTGGACAGTTTGGAGGAGGCAGAGAGTCACAACCTCAGAACCAATCTTAGATCTGAGACCCTGCCCTACCTCATATCACCCTGCCTCTATGGGACTTCTCTTCCAATCTCTAGCATCAGGGGAATGAGTCCGCCTGTCACTAGGCCTGTCCTAGTCCCCTCACCCCACTGGGCAGGAGTACCTCTTGGACTGAGTCCCCAGGTTGTCCGCCACCTCCAGTCCCAGCCTAGCAAAGCCCACTTTTCCCAACCCCGAGAATCACCAGAGCCATCTTCACCTGCTGTTGGCTTTATTACACCGCCATCGTGACCAACAGAATGTGTGAAATGGGAAGACAGTGTTCGTTTCTAGGAACAGTGCAGCTGACTGCAAGCAGGGTTGTGCAAACATCCCAGCCAAACATAAGAAAAACTGTCCTGTGGGGTCATTTCCCAGTGGTCCCTCCAGGGGCCGAGCAGCAGTGAGACCACAGGCAGGAACAGTAGTGGGGTTGGCCCTGGGAACCCACACAGCAGAAAGCGCCTGGACTCTTTCTACACCTGTCCTGTGCTCTCCACACAGGCAGCATATCAGACATATACATACACGCAACTGAACCATGCCAGTTATAGACGTATATAACCAGTCACTATTCATTGTTAATTTCATAGTAACTGTGCACCAAAGACAACGAGTCCAGTGTTGACTCAGGGACTCAGGGTAGCCTCCCTGCCCCGGGAAAGCAAGCACTAGAGGAAAAACCAACATAGGGGTGTTCTGCCTGTGCACGTGTAGTACTACACACACACACACACACACACACACACACACACACACACAGGAGGGGGTGTGAAGGAGCGAGCGAGCGAGCGCTCGGATCATAACTCACAAGGTCCTGCCAGCCTTTCCAGAGGTGGAGTCAGAAGCCAGGACACCACTGCCTCTTCTCCAGCTCTCTGCTCGGCAGCCTGTCCTGGGCCTCCAGTCTTGGAGCATCACTGACAGACACCAGCTTCCCAGGCCAGCGTGGACATATTAGGAGAGCACAAGAGGCAGTAGGAGATGAACAGTGGATCTGCCCACCTTAGGGAGACCAACTGTCACTTCACTCCAGACCAAGCAAACAAATAAATACATCAAGTGTTAGCAGAAGATACAATGACTTGCCCGACTCTGTCCTCTGGGCCACTTGCAATCAGCAGAAACAGCCCTGTTGGGGAGAGGGCAGGTTGTTTCAGGCAGCTCTACCACTTGCTGAAGCCACCCCCATCCTGCCCCACCCCCTTCCTGAAATGACCAAGGCTTGCTTGGGGTGCAAGTCGTCAAAGTAAGGTGGCCCATATCCACGACAAAGGCAGAGGGCGAAGTCCTTCACATTTCAAGGGCACCAGCCTTCCTTCCAGGGCTGTAGATGAAGGGAGACTCTGCCTCCCCTCTCACTGTGACAACTGCTCACCCATGCCCCATGGCAGGAGGTGGCATGGCAAACATTGCTCCTGTTAAACTGGATGAGCGTTGGCCTTGTGTTTGGTGCCTGGGAAGGACTACAGCTCCAGGGAGACCCTTAGAAAGCAGAGGACTGACTCCCAGGGTCAGGCCTGCTGGGACACAGCATCAGCTTCAACATGCTAAGCTTGGCTCATGGCAAAATCTGCTATTCCCAGCCCCATGAAGCCAGCAGGGGACACTTGCAGGGTCCTCGACCAGTAGCAGACACATAGTGGCCTAGGAAGGCTCCTGATATAAAAAGAATCCATTCCCAAATTCCCCTTCTCTGCCCAAAGTTCCACCCGTGTTCCACCCCAGTAACAGCCCCTGCAGGGACACCCAGCTTCAGCCACCCTCCTCACAATGCTCGGGGTCCCTGCTGGAGCTATGCTTCCTGAAAGGCCAGCTGTATCTCTATGGCTCCTGCTGGTACTTGTTGTGCCTGAGGCCTTCTCAACAGGGGCTCCTGCTGCCACTCACCAGGAATGGCCTGTTCACTCTGTGCACCCTGTTAGACACTTGCATTAATGACTTTCTTGACAAGTGAGTCATTCTATCATGGCATTAGACACACATGGACACTCTCCAGTATCCCAGCAGGGTGGTCAGGGAAGCCCCAGGACAGAAGACAACTGTGTTACCTCACACTGCCCAGTGAATGGGCAGGCCAGGCACTCTAGAACCTTGCTAGAGAGGACCGTGAGGAAGAAAGTGTCCCTAACTGGGCAGGGTACAACCTGCTCAAGAGTGAGGTGGAGAGAAGGGGAGGAGGAGGCAACCCATCCAAGAAGCAGCAGCATTCACTCAGGTTGGCTGGTGCAACCAACCTAGCCTTGGGGTAGGGATACCACCTGCCTGCTTCTTCCTCTGTCTCCACCCAGGAGACCCTGCCCCTTCTCTTCCTCCACCTCAGGGATACAGAAAAACTTCACACAAGCAAGGGCTTGACTAAGCCGTAGTGGAACTTGCGGACATGGCGATACAGGTCACCAGACTGTGTGAATCGGCGCTCACACCAGCGGCAGGCATGGGGCTTCTCCCGTGTGTGGACCACGGCATGCCGGCTTAAGTTGTGTGAGTACTGGAAGCTCTTGCCGCACTGCATGCACGTATAGGGCTTCTCCCCAGAGTGTGTCCGTTCATGCCTCTTCAGCGTGTATGTGCAGGAGAAGGTCTTGCTGCAGAGCGGGCACGTGGGCACAGTCCCCTCAGGGGAGAGCCTGGTCCGGACACTGTCCCGCTCTCGGAAGTGGGCGCTGAGATGCAGCTGCAGTGCGTGGGTACTAGGGAACAGCTTGCAGCACAGTGGGCAAATGCAAAGGTGCCTGCTGGAACCCAGCTCTTCACTGTCCACCACTGGCTCTGCATGCAGACCAAGCTGCTGGCTGCCTGTCCCTTGCATGTGCAGTGGCTCCAAGCCCACTGCCAGGCCCTGGGCTGCAGAAGCACAGCCTGGTGGTGGGGATCTGTCCGCGCTGCTGCTATCTTGTTCAGAGAATGAATCTTGCTCGGTCTTCACCAGAGGCTGGGCCCCTTGCTGTATGGAGCTGCAGAGGGATGTCTGGAGGAGACAGGGTGGGTGGACCTGCTCCGGTCTGGGGCCAGGCTTCAGTGACAGGTCCAGAGCCCCACTTGACTCCTCTGAGACCTGCCAAGGTAGAGGTCCGAATGTTGGCAGGGGATGGGCGGCCTTGACCCCTAGAGATGGGGGTTTGGCCTTTGGTGCGGCTTGGCAGAAGGCAGGGGACCGGGAAGGCAGGGGGTGTGGTGGCTGCCCAGGAAGTTCTGTCCCCATCGTACGGGTCTCCAGGTCTGGGTCCTTCTTTCTGAGCCTGCCCTTGCAGACCTTGACGATGTCATACATGTGTAGGTAGCTGGCGGCAGCCAGGACGTCCTCGACAGGTAGGCTGTGCAGGTCCAGGCGGCCCTCGTACATGAAGTCCAGCAGGCGGCTGAAGGCGGGTACCGTGACGATGTCGCCGTTGAGCCGCACTGTGTCGCGGCTGCTCGCGGGCTGGTCCCTGTAGAAGAGATGGAAGTAGACACTGCACGCGGCCAGTACAGCGCGGTGCGCAGGGAAGCGCGCGTCGCCCACCAGGACAGTGCAGTCGCACAGGAACCCCAGCTCGCGCTGCTGCCTCAGGCGGCCCAGCAGCCGTACTCCGTGCTCCGGGAACTCCATGCCGCCGCAGTCATCACCTGGGCACAAACGGGACGCCTGTCAACACGCCGGGGATGCTGTGGCCACCGCTCGCCCCGACGCGCCCTTCCCGGGTGCAGGTAGCCCACAGAGAAGCGCGGGAGTGACGCGCACCCTCCAGCTCTGAGCAGCCCCGGCACCTGCCCGGAGCAGGAAAAACTCGATCGAAAGTAAACAGAAGCCGCTCTGCCGCCGGGGCGGGGCTCGGGGCGCAGCGGAGGGGCCGAGCCGCGCGGACAGAAGTCAGGACTCCAGGCTGCCTCCCCCCACCCCCGCCTGCCGCGCCCCCCGACGCCGGAGTCGCCGCCCGCCCGCCCGCGCCGCCGCCAGCTGCCACCGCTGCCGTCGGCCCCATTTATGGCAGCGCGGCCGTGGGGAGCGGCCGGCCAGTCAGGCGGAGCCGAGTACCCGCCCCTGTGCTCACCTCCGCCGCACGCGCGGCTCTCCGCTCCTTCTGCAAGCTTTTCTGTGCAGCTCGGACCGCACCGAGCTACGGGAGGCGCGCCCCGGCCGGGAGGGCGCGGGGACCCGGACGGCGCCGGGCGGGGCGCGCACTAACTTGGCCGGCGGGGTAACGCTTGCTGTTTGCCCCGCCCCGAAGAGCGAAACTCCCGGCTGGAGCTGGAGGGGGCGGGCCAGGCGACTTCCCGGAGCGGCGGAACCGCTGAGGTCACCTCGCTACCCCTTCTCTGTCCGCCCCACCCGGTCGGCCCCGATAGAAGCTTGCCCGCTGTACTCTGTGGCGGGAGGGGGTGCGGGACCCTCTCGCGATATTTGTCTCCTGGGCTTCTGTGCCCTCCATGGGGTCCCGACTGCCCCAGTGGACAAAGGGGCAGTCGCTTCTCCCTGGACCAATGCACCGGCAGTCACTGACGGCGTAGCCGGACAATGGCCTCGGGCCGTTTGAAGACAGTCCTTCAGATGGGTCAGGGTGTCACCGGGGGACCGCAAATGTCAAAAAAGCAATTCACTTCCTAGGAAGTGTTCTCTTGAATTCAGGTTAACACAGCTGGGGCAGGCTGTGGATCTAGGGTCTCTGACAAACCCTGGGCTGGCAGCCAAGCACACTAAGATCTGTGACAGAGGGCACTGGATAGGGCAGATGTGGGATGGGTTAAAGACACAATCACAGAGAAGTGGCAGGAGACCTCCCAAGTTAGGCAGACAGGTCACAGGATGTAGGAGGAGTGATATGGAGAGAGGCCAGCACCCTGGGCACAGTGTTCCAGGTCAGCAAGGTGTGAGGAGACACCTGCTTCTTCTGGGGAAAGGAAATGACAAGAACAACAGAGCTCTGGGGTTAGAGGAGTTGAGGCCCCCTTGGCAAGGGCTACTCCAATGGCTGGGAAGTCTTCTCTCCCAAGGGTGCATGTGGAGGGGTATTCTTGACTGAGGGGGCTTGATGTTGCTGGAGACATCGCTTGGGTGAGCTTCATAAGCCTGTCAGTCAGATACTCTCACTTACAATTCTAGTGTGAGGGAGGGGCCACATGGCACCAAATTGCAGGGCCAAATTCCTATGGGGCTAAGTCCATTCCAAACTCTCACCTTGCATTTGTTAGAAGTCCAGGGACCAAGAATGTTGGGTGGGCACCACACATAATGCTAGAGTGAAAGCAGGAAGGAGGTCTTGTTCAGGGATTACAGGGAAGGGGCAAAGGTCAGGTGTTTGGGTAGACTAGCCAAGGGCATTCTGGGTGGAGGGGGCTGCTGATACTCAGAACAGAGTATGCAGTGTGAAGTGGGGCTTTCTGGCTGTTGGTGACAGCTCTAGGGGGCCCGTTTGAAGTTGGATTAGAAGCCAAGGGGGCTTCCAGGGTTCCCAGAGGACCTAGATTCTACAGGGAAGAGAACTACAGCATTATACTAAACAGGAGGGCTGAAGCAGGGGTATTTCAAGTTCTAGACCAGCTTAAGCTACATGGCAAGGCCCGGTATCAATGTCCCGTCCTGGAAAAAAATGTGTATCTGATATGCACATTTGACTAGATATATGAAGTGTTTCCTACGTCTGGCAACTGAAGCAAGGAGCCTAGAGTCACCCTGCATTTATCCAGGCACTGCGCAGCTGAGGGGTGGAGCTTGGCTGTCCCCAACATAGGAGCCCTGCCTGGGGAGGACCAGTTCCTTCTAAGTAATTACCCCCACTCTACCTCTGCAGGAATGGCCCACATCCTATGTTCAGGGTAAGCCCAGATCCTACTGTCCCTCTCTGAGCCTGCCAGGGTTGGAGCTGTCCTTGCTTCAGCCCCTCCTAGAGTTAGCAGGATTCTGAGCTACAATACCCAAGGTTCCCAACCTTCCTAGTGCGCCCACCCTTTAATAGTTAGTTCCTCATGTTGTGGTGACTCCTAACTATAAAATAGTTTTGTTGCTACTTCATAAATGTGATTTTGCCGCTTTTACGAATCGTTATGTGAGCATTTTTCGATGATCTTAGGCAACCCGTGTGAAAGGGTCATTTGATCCCCAATGGGTCGTGATCCATAGGTTGAGGATCACTGCTAGTGGAGACTTTCAACATGGGAATCAGAGCACACTCTAGGGACCTATGAAAATGAACTTTGGGGCATACTATAAGGTGATGTGCCTGGAGTCCTGGGATGTTCTTTCTAAAAGTCCCCGTCATTGTCTCCCCTTCGTTCCTGTCTCGGTCACCTCTTTAGCGAGTTTCCTCCCTGATCCTTCTTGGTCTGCATCCTATTCTCTACTCCTGCTTGAACCTGTGCAGGGGGTCAAAGGTTGTCCAGCGCAGTGCATCCCTGTTCCTTTCTCAGGGCCATGGCTTCTTCGTGCACTGGTTGAGCTTTAGCCTGCCACAGAATGCCTCTTGAGAAAATGACGGCTGGATGTTGAACACTGACACCAACCAGCTCCCCCTTCCCTCTTCCTCCATGTTGGGCATCTAGCAATGCCTCCAAAGCCTAGCTCTTCACTTATCCTACACAGTTCTTAGGGCAGAGAAGCTGTGAGGAACAGAGACAGTGAAACTGCTGCCTGCAGGACCAGCCACACCTGCAGGGTCACTCCACATTCCTCAGGCGGGTCTACCATCTGTGCTGAGAACCCTGCTACCTGCCACTCCAAGATCCCTCTTTACTGGCCAGTGCTCTGTGGCATACAGATGACAGAGGCTATCACAAGCTTTAGATGACAGAGGCTATCACAAAGCCACAGTCCAGTTGGTACAGGCAGAATACTCTCCAGATTTAGGGTGCCATCAAACCTAGGAGCTGTCACAAGGTCCCACTATGCAGCTGATGCCCAGACCTCTTAGCTCAGGATAGGGCTCAGGTACTTGAGTCCTACCATGCTGCTAACAGCTGCAAGAGATGAGAGGGAGGAAGACCTCTGTGCCTGGGGAAGAGGGTCAGGGACCACAGTTTTTGTTAGAGACATCTGACTGCAGATCGTGTCAGCGGCAGGCAAATCTCAGTAAGGCAGACTTGCTTGCTTCTCACCTTGTGGTTCTGTCTAGGAGCCCCACGAAGGGTGTTGCTAAAGTGTGGACCCAGAAGGAGGAGTCGCCTATCCCTCCACCCACCCACACCCCCCGGACACAGAGGAAGGTAGAGACACAAAGAAGGGAAGCAGGACTGGGCACTGCTTAGAAACAGGGCTCACCACAGGTAGGAGCTGTCTCCAACAGTGGTTTCCAGGAAGAACACCCAAGTGAGACTGGTCACTAAAGAACAGCCAGTAATTGCTATCTATTCCACAAGAGGGCGCCCTGCTGGCTCTCACTGCCCAGACCTGTATAGCAACGGGATGGGGAAGGTAGGAGAGGAAGAGTAGGGGGCCTGGAGTGAAGGTTTGCTGGGTGAGTGATGGATATTTGTGTGACTCTCAGCCTCTGAGAGCAACCCTCAGGGTCAGGGATACAGATGGAGCAGAACACAACTGCTTCTGGGCCTCTGACTTAGTGCCCTGGAGGCAGCTCTGAGCTAGGGCGGCTGTGCAGCAGAAAGGGCGCAGAACAGAGTCCCCATTCCCCATCCCCGCCTGATGAACAGGGGACCGTTGCTGAGAGGAGAGCAAGTTCTTCTCTGGGAGCGGGGCATGCTTCCTAGGTCAGCCCCAGGAGCCAGAGAAGGAGCTTCGATTTTAGCCAGACTCCATCCCTGGCGACAGATAGCGTGGACTACTAAATCTACCCTCTTGTTTACACTCCTGGTGAACTCTGACCCTTGTATGAAAAACAAAAAATGCCCCCTGGTTAAAAATACCAAACACATGAAGGTAGATTCACAAAAGGGTTACTATCAATTCGAGCTTCTGGGATGAGGGAGGGGCCCTGCGCAGGAACTGCTGGGGCAGGCCGAAGGGGGGAGGACTGAGGATGGATAAGAGGCAGGAACCACCTTAACTGCAATTCCGGGACACCATAAGGAACCGCCCCCCCCCCCCCCCCCCCCCCCCCCCCCCCCCCCCCCCC
>JADRCH010000341.1:1077140-1089511 GCA_019843965.1 Rhynchomys soricoides | reverse complement strand
CCCGGCCGCCGCTGCCTTCAGCCGGCCCCGCCCAGCGCCCGCCCGCGGGATGCGGAGCGGCGGGCGCCCGAGGCCGCGGCCCGGCTAGGCCCCGTCGCCCGCACGCGGCGGCCCGGTGAGAGCCCGCGCCGCGCCCTGTTCCGGGCCGCGGCCACCCCGCTTTGTTCCCGGCCGCGCCGCGCCTCGGAGCCAGAGCAGGAAGTGGCCGAGCGGAGGCCTGGGCGGGGAGCGCGCGGGGCCGGGCTGGTCGCGAAAGAGGCCCAAGCCGGCGAGGGTGCGGGCGGCCGCTGCGTGACCTTGGGTGGCCGCTCCGCGGGGCCAGGTCGCGGGCAGGAGAGGGGCGCTGTTAGTGTGCGCAGTGAGGGCCGGTGCGCCCTGGGGCCTGGGGCTGCCCGGGCACTCGGCCAGCGAGGGTAGGAGAAGGCTCGCCCCGCGGCCTGCGTGTGGTGGGAGGGCCCTGGGAAGGAGAACTCATTTCCCACGGACAGAAAGTTGTGCGCGGTGGCACGGTGCCCAGGCTAGCCCACAAAGGACTGCTAGCCCTCCTGGGCCCGGAAGCTGCTTCCTGGACTAGGTGGTTTTTGGAGGTGCTGGGGCCTGGAGGACGGCGTGGGCTCGGGCCTCCCGGATCCGGGATACTGGCCGAGCTGATGGATTTGTCTAAAGAGGACTGGTTTCTAAGTTGGGCGGTGGTGGAACCTTGGGCCTCTGCTATGTGGCCAAATTCCTCCTTCCCCGGGCCCCTGGTCTTGCTCCAGGTGGCTAGCCTTGACTGTTTAGAGCCATCACTAAAGTGAAGGGCGAGTAGCCTTGGTGGGGCCCCAGCTGGGCGTGTGGCCCACAGGCCAGTGTCCCAGAGGGGCTGAACTCTTAAGACTTAACAATAGCAACCATATGCCCTGATGGTGAGGCCCTCCACAGGCATGGTGGGAAGAGTGTGCCATGCTCAGGGGTGGCTTGGTGTGGACACTGGCGTTCACATTGCTGTGTTTCTTCACTCCAAGTGTATGAATTTATTTTTACATGGCTCTGGACAGCTGACTGTCATCAGCAGACCTTGGGGCGGGGTGGGGGTAGGGGACATCCACCCAGAGATCTTGCAGCACAACCCTCTGCCTCCAGGCCACACCCACTCTGACAGCCACTGAGCTGGGATTTCTTCTTGGCTTATCTTTTTCATTCTGGCTTTCAGTTGCCACCTGCTTGCTGAGGGAAGGGCTCTTTCCTTCTTGGGCCAGGTGTGGTCATTCCTACACCTGCATTTGGCATTTGACACACAGCAGCCGGCCTTCCTTTTGTCCCACATTTAGCTTCAGACAAGGCAAAGCTGACAGTGACTCTTGGGTGCCAGCTTGTGCCTTCTGGGCTAGAGAGATGACATAGGTGGTTGTCAGTCAGCTGTAGTAGACCCTAGTTGGGATCTATTCCACAGTGGCCTTCCAGTCTTTTGCTGGGCCTGTCCACATGAACCAGGTGGAGGGACAGTACAGGCTTGCTGGTCAAGGGCTGCCCAAATGCACATTCCCAGAGTGTCCAGAGTTGCAGATATAAGAACAAGGATTTGAAGGATACCTAGCCGTACCTCCAGCAGAGAAGCAATGGGGGGACTTTGCACAGGCTACCTGGTTGGCCACTGCAGGACCCTTTATCCTGTATATTACCTGCCCTGTTTGTGGGCTTCTGAATACTGTAATTGTGGGCCTTAACCACCTTTCTCTGGGTACTCCTTACCAGCCAGCTAAAAGTCTCTTTGTCCCAGTATTTGTGTTCCTGTGTTCCTAACTTGAGCCAGGGGAACCCTGTGACCTGCGTTAGGCCTCCTAGACTGTTGGGGTGGTGAGAAAGGGGTAAGCACCTCTCACTAGTGAGAGGCAGAGCAGAAGCAGTCAGGGCTGCCTGGAGGAGGTGGCCTATTTGCTGGGGTAGCAAATCGAGCAAGCTGCCTGACAGGAAGAGCCTTCTGGAAATGAGTGCTCCAGCAGAGGCCAGGGAGGTGAGGGTTGGCCACAGCCTTGCCCCCAGTCTACCAGGCCTGGATCTGGGTGCAGCATCTACTGGAGGAAGATCTTAGAATTTAGCGGCCTTTGGAGAGAAGTCAGGCAGGCTGGCAGAAGTAAGGGTGAGGAGGGAACCTGGGAACCAGGGACAGGTAGATCACATGAGGGACATGGGTAGTTGTGGATCTTCTGGGGTTCATGAAAGCTGACCCCAAGCAGGACCCTGCCTCACATGCTTTCTTGGCTTCTTCTAGACGCTGCGGCCAGGCCGGCCAGGCTCAACCTGCTGAGAAGAGACTCTGAGAATCCCTGGGTTACCCCGGTCTGTGGGGGCCACAGATACCATGAACGACGTAGCCATTGTGAAGGAGGGCTGGCTGCACAAACGAGGTCAGTCCATGCTCTACAGGAGGAGCAGAGCTGGGCCTGAGTCTCCCAAGCTCTTAAATATGGAACTGGGGGGTGCTATACTGACCCAGCAGGCAATGTTGTGGCCGTATCAAAGAGTGTTTGCTGTGTCTAGGCCTGCCGGACAGGAGGAGCGCCTCCCCATCATGGGGCTCTAGGCCTGTTCAGGAGTGTGCGGGCCCAGCTTTTTCCATAGTATGGAGGTCATGGCCTCCTCCTGGGGCCTCTTGGCCAGAGGCTGAGGCCCTGTGCAGGGCCTGCCATGAGTGGCTTGGGGGTGGGGCCAGCTGCTGCAGCCTCATTCCTGGAAGGCTGCTGTTCCAGGGCTGGCAGGCTAGTAGCCTGGGCACTGCCCAAGGGCTCCCGAGGGCAGGCGGGGCAAGGCCGCTCTGCTTGGCCCTTTGCCCACCTCAGGCCTGGATTCCTGAAGTCAGGGGGCTCCTCATCAGCAAGGGCCCAGAGGGGGCATATTGGCATTAGAACTGAACAGCTGACTGAGACTGGCTCTTCCCATGCCCGGGGCCCCTCACCTTCCAGCTTACCAGCCATTCTTCCTCCAGCCTGCTAGGAGTAAGTTTCAAAGCCAGTTCCCCAGGATAGTCACTTGCTCTTGCCCCAGGGCAGGCATCTTACCCCCTTCTGACTTCCTTTTCCTGTAGACCTGTTCCCTCCGGAAGCCCTAGGGTGATCCTTGCCAGTTCCAACCTCTCCTCCCACTCTTCTTCCTGGCTCTCTCTGGAGGGAATTGTACTTGTGGGTGGCAGGAGGAGGACCCAGACACACAAGATGGGAGGTGGGAACAAAAGTTGGTGCTAGGACATGGGGCTTTTGGGGGTATAGACAACTCTGGCAGAGTGGGGCGGGGCCACAGGAGCTAAGGGTCACAGATGGGGGAGGATGGTTGGGACCCAGGAGGGCTCAAGCAGGGGTGGAAGATGTCGTCAAGTGTGCTGAGAGGTCTGAATCTGGCAGCTGCAGGAAAGATTCTGTGCTGGGCTCTGCAAGGAGACTGTGACCTGTGCTCTTTGGCTCCAGTATATCCTGCTCCCACCTGCCTTCTCAATTCGCCCTCCAGTTCATCCTTCCCTAGCCTATTAGGGATCCTGCCTCCTGAGCTCAGATCCCTGGGTCATGCCCACTGTCTGCCTCACCTCTCCATGTCACTGGAAATGTGACTCATCCTCTTTGGCTCTCTTTTCTTCTTCACTCCAGGCCACACACAGCCCCTTTCATGGACAAATCTGTAGTATATGGCTGTTAGAGTTAGGGCCAGCCTATAGATTGCTGGGCCTCAAGTTACCTGGACATCTCTCCAGGTAGGAGCCCTTCTGAGGCCTAGGGGGTTTCATCTTGCACCTTATGGCTGAGCTTTCTGAAGGGGCCAGGCTGAATCGGACATTAGGCCCTGTGGGCATGCAGAGGCTGTGTTTGAACCTGACTTGGCAGCTCTGGCATTGTCCTTCTCCGGGAGAAGAAGGTCATTGTGTTCTTTAGGCCTTGATTTCCCCATTTATGCCTTGGAAATGGTGGCGGGGAAAGATGGGAGAGGTTATGTGTGGGATGGCCAAGTGAACACAAGGCCTGCCCGCCCGAGGACCGCCTGTCTGTGAGGTGGGATCTTCTCAGCCTCGGGCCAGAAGAGACGAGCCATGCTCATGGTCCCTCATCCTCCTCCCCCTCCAGCTTAGGTGAGGGCTCTGCTGAGAGCAATGGCATCTATATGCCACCTTCCTGGACTGGGTCCTCCTATTCTGCTCTGCTCCGGCCCAGCCAGGACCCACGCTTGGCCCGCTGCTGCTTGCTGAGAAAGGCTGTCTTGTGACCCTCATTTCTCCTTTGAACACACCCAGCCCTGTATGCTGTGGGCTCCAACTCGTGTGTGCATCATTAGTTTGGGGTTCTAGCCCTCTCCCTGTCTTGGATTGCATGTTAGACTTCTAACCTGAGTCCCTTAATGTCCCATGATCCCTTAGACACCTGGATACCCCTCATAAACCTCCTTCTTTGTTGCTTTTGTAGGTTATAGCACTGCTGACTGGGAACTGAACCCATGTCCAGCCAGGGGCTTGGAGCACATTGGTTCTTGGCTGTTTCCCAAGCTCGCTGTGGGCTGATCATGCCTTCAGGGCTATTTGGGCAAAGAAGAGAGGATGTTCCTTCTCTTCACTTCGTGGTTATAGTGACCCCAGGTCAAGGTTTCTCCTACTCCTTGGGAGTTAGGTGCCCATTCCTCAGGAAATGTCCCCAAGCCACTTCCCAGGAGCTCTATTTGTGCTCTGGGACAGAGAGTGCCCAGCCAGTACCCAGTACTTGAGCACACATTTTAGTTGTGCATTGATCTGTGGCTGGGCGTTAGCTTCCCTATGCATCCAGTAACATAGACCTATGGGAGACTGGGCTTGAGCTCTGAGATGAGAGGTCTGATGAACCTCAGTGCTGGTCATGTATCCCCAAATGCAGAGGTTTGGGGTTGATGAACCATGTCTTCACAGCAAGCCTGGGGGGTTAAGTTGCAGGTGTGGCTGAACTTGTCCGTGACCTCTGATTTCAGCCTGCAGATTGCAAATGAGCTATGTACTGAGGCCACAGGCCTGTCTGTGTTACTCTTCCTTCACATCCCTGCCGCTTGCTGGGCTGTATGCATGAGAGCTGCCCTGACAGAGACGGTAGCCAGGGAGTCTTCTATCATCTTCTTGGCTAGGTTAGCCAATGTCTGTGTCTCCCAACTCCCAGCCTCCCAGCAGGTGGCTAGACCCGGTGGATCAGGAGAAGCAGAAACACTGAAAGTGAATAAAGAGTTATGCAGTTGGAGTAGGTAGCACATACCAGCTGCAGGGCCACCTCAGGGGCTCCCTCAGCAGACTTAGTTGAGGGGCCCAGCAGGGTAGGAGGAGCCTAGCCGTTCTCCTAGGGTTAGTACCTGGCAGGCAGAAGTAGTTTGGACAAGGATGGCATATAGCATGGGGCTCTCTGCTTTGGGTGTGGATCAGTGAGTGCTGAGCTCATGATCTCTCTGGGGAGGATCAAGGGTCCTGAGCCCAGCAGGCAGGTCAACATCTACAGCCAGGAGTGGTGTCGTGCATGGGGACTGGGCCTGAGAGAGGTAAGCATGTGGCACTTCTGGAGAACTGGACAGAAGTGGCAACTGAAGGCTCTGGGCCCAACCTTGAACGTGACAGTACACTGCAGTGTGTGGCTGTGGCTGAGCCTTGGCTGGTGCTGGGACTGAGTTTCCTGTTTTGTGAGCCTGTTGAGTTCTCCCTTAAACAAACAACAAAAGAGGAAGCTGGGCGGCCTTCCACCGGGGTGTGAGGGTCAGCACTGGCCCAGCCTGGTGACTCCAGAGTGGGCAGCACTCCTCTCCATTTCCTGATGACCATTCTCTGGACAGACTCGTCCCGGTGGGGCTGAGCCACATGGAGGTCACAAGGAGATGAGGAAAGTGTGCAGACATGGGACTCCACTGAGCAGCTGGGTCTGGAACAGCCTCTTGGCCCTGCCAGCTCTGCAGGGTGGCTGAGTGCACATGCAAAGATCCTGCAGGGGCGTGGGGTGCTGTGGGGATGGCCAGAACCGGGACCTACTGTCGCTGCTAAGAGTATCTTAAGGGCTTGCATCAGGCTGGTTCCTAGAAGTGCCGTGGGGTAGTGGGGAGAACTGTTCTGTCCTTCTCTGGCAGTCCTCTCTGCCCAGTCACACCCCAGCCAGGCCCAGGGCCAGCACCAACCCTTAGGCCCCGCCTGTAACAGTAGCTGTGGCTGTCCCAACCACCCCACCATGGCTGGTGATCCACCCACACCCAGCACTTCCTCAGAAGAGTCTGCCCAGCCAAGACCTAGACTCCAGCCCAGGCCGGTGGGTAGAGGAGCAGCCAGGAGCCCCTTAGTGCCAGTGGCCTGTCTGCAGGTGACACTGCATGCCTCACTTTCAGATGCTTCACTATCTTTTGCCTCTGAATGGCTTGTGTCATCCCCTCTCCCCCCCAGCCCTCCCCCCTCCCAGTCCCCTCTCCTCCATTCATTAGTTAATTTTTTGAGATAGGTCTTAATTTGTAGCCTAGACTGTCCTGAACTCAAGTGAGTTCCCTGCCTTAGCCTTTTGAGTGCTGGGAATACAAGTGGTGCCACCATGCTTGGCCTCCTGGTGTGTTTTTGCTCTGCTGGTTTGTTTGGGCCCTTGGCACAGGACTTAGAAGGTGGTAGACACTGTACTAGTGAAGGCTTCCCTGCCCTCGGCCAGGGTCTGGCTGGCCCACGTAGGCTCTGGTATCTTTAGAGTGACGGCAAGGCTGGGGCTGGCTCTGTCCCAGTACACCCTTCTGCTCTGTCTGGGCCTCCTTTTTAAATGTAGTGTACCTCATGTGTGTGCACGTTCGTGCACGTTTGTGTGCAGGGGAGGGGAAACTCTCATGTGCTACAGCCGGCATGCATATGTCCGAGGACAACATGTGAGTTGGTTCTCTTCTACCATGTGGATCCCAGGGATCTAACTTGGGTCATCAGGCCTGAGGGCAAAGCCTTTATCCTCTAAGTCATTTTGCAGGATCCTATCTGGACCTCTTGGGCTGTGCCACAAAGAGGTAGAGAGGGAGGATGGGTAAGGGGAGGGCTGGGACTCAGCCCAGGAACCTTGCGGGATCTGTGAGCTGTGTCTTGTGTCTAGGGAGTAGGATGTCTGAGGGGTTAGGCTGCTAGGGAGACTAAAAGGTGGCCATGTGGCTTGTGCAAAATCTGTGGCGCCAAGCTGAATGGGATGATCTGAGTGGTATGAGAGGCTTGGGGATGTGCTGGTGTATGGCAGAGCAGGGCTGTAGGCCAGCCTTCCTTTCTGGTACAGGGAGGGTGGGGATTGCTGTGGGGGAGGTAGGTATGTATGAGATGTGGGCAAGTAGACTAAAGTCTGGACCAGTGTTCCCTGTGGCTCAGGGAGCTGGGCTGGAGGTGGCAGTGGAGAGGTGCGCTGCCCCCAGGGGGCTCTGGGAAGCTGGAGACATTGCATTGGGTGATTGCTTTATAGCTCTTCTCAGCTGAGGCCTGCCTGTGCAGTTTGTGTCCTGCCAGTTCTCAGCTCTGCTTATTTCCTGCATCTCTGTGACAGCCGGGGTCCCTTTAGCTAAGCCTCAGTTTCTCCAGAGAGCTGGTGGGTACATTGAACCCTACTTCTTACTAAGTGAGATTTTACATTTGTGGGCTGTGGCAAAAAGTGCACCCAGACCCAGTGGAGTGCCACTGGCCATTGATGCCCCACCCTGTGAGACCCACATGAGCACGCCTCCTCAGAAAGGCTGCACCTGGGCTACTCTGTAATACCAGACCTGCTCATGGGCAGTACACCCCTCCACTCCCTGCCTTTGCCCAGCTCTTGGTCATTGAGTCTATTAGGGTCAAGAGATATGGATCTGAGGATCTACACAGGGGCCTGGGAGGCTGGGCCTTGGAGATGACCTTGCCACCTGCTGACCACCCACTGCCCAGAAGGCAGCAAGAGCTGGGCTAATAGCCCCAATGGGCTGCCATCAGCAAACCGCTTGCTCAATGTGCTGGAGAAGGTAAATGGGCGCCCGGCAGCTGTCGGGGCGATGGATGTGTTGGTGGTAGGGGACGTTTGGTCGCTGCTGTCAGCTGGCGCCTGCTCCCCAGGCCTGCTGGGGCTCACTTTGCTGTGGAGAAACAGCTCGGTGCCGCCTGGCTCCTTGCCAGCTGCCGCCTGCCACTGCTGCTGCTACTGCGGCAAAGTGTTTATCCAGCAGTTTCCCTAAGAACTAGGGACTTGGAGAGAATGCTCACAGTGAGCAGGACACGGGGGCCAGGCCAGTGTGAGAGGACGCTTGCTGTGCCTCAGCCTCTTGAGTGCTAGGGTAAAGATGTGCACCGCTATGCCCAGTCTCCCTCTTTCCTAGTGTGATGATTTAGGTACAGGAGACCCTGGTACAGGGACTTGGAGGCTAACCCACACAGATGCCCGAAGGCCTAGACCTTGACATCAGTGAGTAGCACCTCTGGGTACCTTTTCCACTAGGATCGGACTGGATCTGGTTTTGGAAGGGTAGGTGGAGGTGGGCCTGAGGGAGCTCTGAAGTTGGGGAGCCCTTGCTTCTTTCTAGGTGCTGATCTTGTTGCTAGAAGATGGAGCAGGTCCTTGGGTGGAGCGGGTACCACTCTCATCTCTGCAAAGCAGGTGTGAGGCCTCCTGGATGGGCTTGCAGCTGTGTATGGTAGAGAGCTGGGGTTACTGTGATGTGAGGCTGGACTTCGCCTGGGTGTCTGCTGTTCTGCTGGCTTTTATTTCTCACTGAGAAGCTGTTGTCAGGCTTCTACCCTCGAGCCGTGGAGACCACATTGTGGAGGTGGCGCCTGGTCATTTGTCATCTGTCCATGTGTTAACATAGAGCACCATGTGCACCTGGATTCCCAGAGCTGTGTAGACAGGTGGAGGCCCTGGCTGCTGCTGTGCTTCCCCAGCTGAACTCGCTTGAGTTCCGGGTATCAAGCATCCAGATGGGTCAAGGGAGCCACGAAGAGCCTGGTTGGTCCAGAGCCTAGCATTTCCACAGATGGCCCAGTCTCTCCTTGCTGAAATATGGAGAGAGAGGAGGGAGGCCTGCCCCCAGGGTAGACAGGAGTATCCCTAGGTACCATGGAGCCATGGAGGACCAGGGCAGCCTCCTCTCAATATTTTTGTCTACCATATTGGCCCATTTCTGCAGTGGAATAAAGTTTGGGGTCTGTCTAGACCGAACTCATTAACATGCAGGCCACAGCCCAGGTTGCAGCTGGCTCAGCCGGTACCCCCAGTGACCAACTGACTGTACCTTGAGGCAGGAGTTAAAGAAAGGGATGTCTGTATGTGTGTCAGAGCTGTGGCCCCCTTTCCTGTGAAAGAGAAAGACCTCATGAGGTCACTTCACTGTACATTTCTGCTTGGCCATGTGGCCTTTGTGTGCTTTGTGTGGCCAGAGAGTGGAGATGGCACCGAGGTCCTCTGTGTATCTGTGGGGCTGGGTACTTACCTTGTCCTTTGCCTGGTGAGTGCCACCCTGTCTATATCTCCAGGTCTACATTCTGGAATCTGCCAGGCCTGGGGGCTGGTCATGTAGGCTAAGAGCCAGTAGGAGATTCAGGGTCAGAGTGGTGGTCTACGTGTGGGGCCAGATCTCGGGCCTGCGCTGGGCACAGTGGGATGGGCAGCAGTTGGTAAATCAAGATGGATTTCTGGGGTGCGGGTGCGATGCTCATCAACCTCCGTATTCAGTTAGTGTCCCGGGGAGCAGCAGCTGGTGAGATGGGAGGCACTCCATCAGGGGCCGACAGCTCCAGACTGGTGCTGGCGGGTGGGCACACACTGCGGGTGGCCCGGGAAGGAACAGGATGGGGGTGGGCTGTGTACCCCCCAGTGCTCTGCTGTATTACTCAGAGCCCCTGCCTACCATAGTACCCTCTAGGCCCAGGGGAGGGGCTGTCGTGGGGCTGCTGGGAATCTGAATACCTGCAGGTGTGTGCCACCTGGTCAGAAGCAGGGCTGGTGCCTGAAGGGCTTCAGAGGACTTTGCAGAGCTGGGGAGAGACCCTGTTCTGTGTTCTCGTTATGAGGTCTCAGACCCTCCTAATGAGGGCGAGTTGGCTTTGGTGATTGCTCTAAAGCCCCCGATGGCTGTGGGAGCGAGTTGGGCTTCTAGGAGCTAATGATAGGAGGCAGGGTTGGGTTTACAGGTGCCCTAGTGGTCTCATGTGAGCTGTAGGCCCTTGAAGAGAAGCAGAATAAACTTGCCTATCCCCTGGAGGAGCCCCAGCCACATGTGGGCACTTGACAAGAGTCAGGAGGACTTTCTTGCTTTGCAGCCTCTGTCTGTTGTGGGGCTGGGGTCTTCATCAGTGCTGACAGGCTTTGGACGTCAACAAGAAGATGGGATCCCTAGCTCTTGTAGCTGCTCGCCCCTGGAGCCGGAGTCTTGGCCTGGTAGTGGTTCTAGTCACTTCTCCCCTTGGCTCACCAAGAGCCTCCCTCCATCACGTAGTCTCTCTCTCATCCCCCTTTGTGCAGGGTGTATAGCGTCACGCAGAGCAAAGCTGCTATTTGGAAATGCCTCCCAGGCATTGGAAGGGGCTAGATGGTGGGAGGTGGATCATGGGTAGAGCCCTGCAGTACGCTGCCTAGAGCCCCTGCAGGTCCTGAGGGCCTGGAGGGGTCCAAGCTGATAGACTATACTGAGTAGACAGTACTCACCTGGGGAAGTGTTCTCAGGGAACACCAGGTTTGGTACGTACCATAATAGGGTAGAGAAGGAAAGCTGGCCAGCCCCCCTGGGACTGTGGACTACGATTGGGGCACTGCCTCATGCCCCAGACTACGGTGCTTGACCTTGGTCTGCGCCCAGGAGCACCTAGTGGTAGGTGGCCTGGATAAGCAGTTGCTCACTACACATCCCTTCAGGTGCCCTTGTTTAGGGCTCAGTGGAGCGGGCAGACTGTATCCTAGACAGAGATGAGGGACCCCAGCCCTGCGGGCTGCCCCTCCTACCCTCCACCTAGTGTCCCCTCAGATGAAGAAGTTGCCTAATTAGTTAGTTCCCTGTTGTTCAGACTCCTTGCTCGGCAAAATGTAAATTAAACATTTTTTCCGGGTGTCAGTATGAAAAATGACAGTCGCTGGGAGATCACAGAGGACATCTGCTCTGATTCCTGAATGTGGCGCCTGTGTCTGGCTGATGTTGCAAAACTGGAGGAAACAATGTTCCCGTGTACCTGGGTGACCAGGGCGGGACCCGGCTGGGCGTAGCACCCGTTCCCCTAGATGATGCTCCCAGGGAGCGATGTGCCCCGGCAGTTGTGCCCTGCTGCCAGTGCCTTCTGGAAAGGCTGAAGTGTCTCAGGTCCCTTCCCTACCTCACACTGTACTCTACCTGGATCTGTGTGCCTGGGTCCTCACAGTAGAGCTCACATGCAGCTCCTCACGTCTCCCTTCCCCTGCAGGGGAATATATTAAAACCTGGCGGCCACGCTACTTCCTCCTCAAGAATGATGGCACCTTTATTGGCTACAAGGAACGGCCTCAGGATGTGGAGCAGCGAGAGTCCCCACTCAACAACTTTTCAGTGGCACGTAAGTGTCTCAGCCATGTGGGTTGGATGGGGTGGCTGGGCAGGCCAGCAGGGAGGCAGAAACTGCCCACTGAGAAACCCGAGGTCCTAGGGTGCTGGGCAGTGCTGGCCTTGAGTCATCTCTTCTAGGACTGGTGAGTGGCCAGCTAGAAGGCTGACGGGTCCTCATGGACCTGATCAGGTCCTGACTGGACCTGATCTAGAGGGTGGGTTGACCAGTGTCCCTGTGGATTAAACAGCCACTCAAGGGCATTCCTTGGGAACTCTTGGGTAGAAAGCAGGAGCAGAGGCTCCCAGCTCTAGGAGTGAATGACACCCCAGTGACTGTCTCTGTAATTGTCCCTGGGAAGGCCATCAGAAGCCCTTTGGCCTGTGGGTCTTGTGGTTCCTGGAGCTGGAGTGCCAGTGGGAGTCAGCCTTGCTCCAGGATTGGTGAGGGTGATAAAGTTGGGGACACTGTGAAACTGTCTGAGAGCTTGGGGCTGAGGTGCTGTGTTCTTGTTCTCTGTGCCACATTGTCACAGCCCAGTTCCTGGACAAGTGTTTAACAGTGTTAAGCAGCAGCAGTAAGCTGTAGAGTGGTTATCAACTGCAGACTCCGGGGTCCTCCTTGGGCTGCCGTCTGGAGTGTAGAGTATGTGCCTAGCAGAGCCTGGTCTGCATTTATCCCCACAGCCTTCTGTATTGATGTGCTCTTCCTGCAGGTAGCTCTGTTTGACTTGCCTCAGATCCTAGGGTCTTCCGTCTCCGGTCACTTGGCCAGTCCCCAGGTCTACCCCAGAGTCTCGGGGCTTAACCTGGGTTGCTGCCTCTACAGCTGGATAGGAAAGGAATCTCAGCTTACTTATGCAGGAGGAAGGGAAGGGGCC